>JAASFI010000276.1:0-37612 GCA_023333705.1 Globisporangium viniferum
CGAGATCGAGCTGGTGCACAAGCCGCTGGACGTGGAGATCTGCGTGTGCGACCTGAGCACGGCCGACGGCGTCCAGAAGCTCATCAACTATGTCAACAAGAAGGAGCTGGTGATCGACATCCTGGTCAACAACGCCGGCGCCCCTCTCTGGATGGAGTTCGCGCACCTCTCCGAGCAGCAAATCGACTCGCTGCTGACGCTCAACGCCGCTGTATTCGCCAGAATCATCCGTGCCATCGTCCCCCAGATGAAGCAATGAGGCAGCGGTCACGTGCTCAACATTGCGTCGAATGTTGCGGCGTTTCCATTACCCACGATGGCGCTCTACAGTGCCTCGAAGGCTATAACGAATTGCGCTTGTTGTTGCAAATTGCGAAGTGAGTTTATTGATTCGCTCCTAAAGTTGCGAGCCGTCGTATTCCTTGCCCACAAGGCTCGCTTCTTCTTGCTGCTCTAGACCACCCTGTGGTGGTTCAGTTGTTCTTCGTTTCAGTTTTTCCTACTTTCAGTGTTTTCTCTTGTGTCGTACTTTTCTTCCTACATGTGCAGTTGGTTCTTCCTATAAACGTATTTCTCCTACTTCATGTGCAGTTGCCGCTTCCCTTAAATGCAGAGGGTTCCAGTAGTGCCGAGAGAGTACCGGAGTCTGAATGGATATCTTCACAAAGGCGTTCATGCTCAGCTTCAGCCAGGCGATCAACTACGAGCTGCGCGGGTCTGGAGTCACCGTGACGTGCCTCTACCCTGATCCCATGGCGACAAACTTTGCACGAGCAGCTCAACTAGCGGAGAACCGACTCGCAGGCTCGAATGGCGTGGCGATGCACGCAAAGCACTGCGCAGTGCTCGCTCTGAACGCCATGTTCAACGGCGAGGACGTCGGATTCGTCAGTCGAGGCTCCCAATTCGTGACGTTCCTGTTGCAGAGTGTTGTTCCAGCTCGCTTGGGAATGGTCATCGCTGCTGCGACGCTGCACGAGCCAAAGAAGACCAAGAACTTGCTCAAGCGGTAACAGTAGAAATCGTAGAAGAGAACCAGGTGGGCTTTGGTCGTGTCTATATAAGTGTTGGATTCATTGGAGGTTGCGTAATGTAGCGACTTGTTGCTGGTTTTCAGGTCTTTTGTTTGGTTGATTGCAGTGTCTCGCTATGGCTATTGGGACTCGATGAACGTGGTCGCGAGGCTCTGGACTTTGTGGATCACGTTGAGCACCGGGACTCCAGTGTCCTTGGCGATTTCCTTTCAAGAGAGAGAGAGAGAGAGAGAGAGAGAGAGGATACAATTGAACCGTGTTAGGCATGCGATATGTTCACAGAGTGAGAAAAACTACTTGACGGTACCTTGCACTCTTCGTATTCGGGGTAGATGTTGACAAGTTTGTCGCCGTAGAACGCGAGCTTGACGGCCACGGGGCGCTCGAACGCGTGGATTGTGATGAACTCGCGCCGGAGAAACACGCGCTGCAGCGTTTCCCTAATCCAGAGAGGTCATTCAACAACAAACACATTGCAAGGTTTGTTAGACTAGGAGGCTCGTATGGCTGCGATAGCTTACCACCATTTTCATGGGTGGTGGTCTGCAAAAATGAACCTACTTGCGAACGCCCAGCGTGGTCGTCTCTTGAAACAGCATTTTGAGCACTGAGGCTTCCTGTTCTGGCTGGCACAGCACGCTACAAAGTAACAGGTTACACTCGGGAGGTCAGACAGATCTCCATTGAAACGCAAATCGAAAATCGTCGGGGCAATGTTATGCAGTACCTGAGGCAGATGCCCGGGCGGCTCTTCTTCATCTGAATCGGCTGCGTCCAGACATCCAGCGCGAGCTTCTCGCTCAGAAGCTTCTCCAGCACGTAGCCGACCACCTGCGGGTTCAGATCGTCCAGGTTCGTCTCCAGCACGAGCACGTCTTCTTCACTGTACTCGGCTTGCTGTTGCTGCGATGTTGGCTGGGTTCCTAATCCCACGCTAGCTGAGACCTTAGCTGAAGGAACACTAACAACAGAGGCAGCCAACGATGGGTTCAGATACGCCTTTGCCACGGCGTTCGGGTTCACTTTCGTGCCGATCGCGACACGGACGATGTTGGCGTGGAACGGGAACTCCTTTGTGCCGGCGCCGACGCCCGTGTGCGTCGGAATGAACGTCGGTGGCTCGCCGAACGTTGTCGATAGCGCCTTGACGAGACTCACCCCCGTCGGTGTCACAAGCTCTCCCTTTGCTCTGTTGTATCACATCAGCAACAGGCAAGCATGGGTTTAGCCTGTATCTAGGTGCTCGCAGTATGATCACCATCACACACATACACACTCAGACTCAGAGACGTACCCCTTTGGAGCTGGACACACTGGAATACCAATCATCAGGCGGAAGGTCGCGGGTGGTGGCACAGGTAGGATGCCGTGCATGCACTTGACGGTCCCGGACGAGAACGGAAGGAAGGAACTGTACACCTGGCGCACGCCCAGCAGATCCATCGCCAGCACGCAGCCGACCGTGTCGACGATGCTGTCGATCGCGCCGACCTCGTGGAAGTGGACCGCCTCGAGCGTCGTGCCGTGCGTGTGCGCCTCGGCCTGAGCGAGCAGCGTGAACACGGCAATGCTCTGCGTCTTCACCCACTCGGACAGCGTGCTAGACAGGATCATCTGCTTGATGTCGTCCAGGTTGCGCATCGGCTCGCCTGCGTCGTCGCCATCATCTCCGTGGCTGTGGTTGTGGCCGTGATCATGACTGTGACCGTGGCCATGACTGTGATCGTGCTCGGTAGCAGCCTCAACATCCGACTCAACCGTGACTGGCTCGCTAGCCTCGTGGATGTGGTCGTGCGCGTGGTCGTACCCGTGGTCATGGCCGTGGTCACGCGAGTGAGAGTGACTGTGGTCGTGGTCATGGCTGTGGTCGTGCGCATGGCTCACAATTGGCGCTGCTGCCGCTGGTGATGGTGCTACAGGTGGCGCCGCCTCCTTGTGCTTGTAGATCGAGTCCACGTGCACTTTCGTACCGGCGATGCGTCCAGGGCCCTGCCACACCTTGGTCGTGCGCAGCGCCCACTCGCCCTCAATGGCGCGCAGCGAGCTCAGTCCTTTTACGACGTCTTCGAGCGGGGCACCCTATCACGCACAAGATATCACACACACAAGAGAGAGAGAGAGAGAGAGAGAGAGAGAGTGAGCACCAGGCTACGGCTACAGGGAGGCGGCGGATATTACCAGATAGTCGAGTACGTACGGCGTCGATGAGCGCGCCCAGCAGCATGTCGCCGGCGATGCCCGCGGAGCAGTCGATGAACGCGATCGTTTCCATTTTTCTCTGTTGTCACTTGACTCGTTGAGGGAAATTGCTCGGTGGTCGATTAATTATCAAGGATGCCTCAACCAGAGGGCTCATTTATGATTGGCAGATATCATGTTGGATGTGTGAGTATTTTCAGCCAATCATGTATCGATTTCATGCGTGTCAAACTGAACTTCAACCTTCGAGTTGAAGTGGAACTTTCCGGTATCTTCGAAGGGTTGTGGCTCGCTGGATTTTCGTCAAACGAACGACCTTGATGAGCAAAGATCAACCAGTTCACTGGTACTTTTAAGTACCAGTGAATGATCTCGGGTTCATTGGCACCTGCTGTGAAGAATGCGCGGCTTCTGTTGAGCCATGTGGGCATCTAGGAGGCGGAGGTCTTCCGAAGGCAAACATACCTCCCAAGATTGACATCGCCACCAGTTTCTCCACACCACCACCATCGTGTGGCTGTGGAGCAATACATCACTTCACAAGATACAGTATGACTTATTCCGTGGTTCATGGATGGCATGTAACATCCTCTCGTAGACAGTCAGTCGTTGCATCGGGATGTTGGCTGCTCGCTCAGGCCTCAAACATCAACATTGCATATGCATTTTATTTTGGCTGTGAGAATTCTAATGGACCAACTTGGTCATCATTTTTTCACACTGCACTTCAAAACTGAAGACCACTATATTGTCTGCTTGTAGTACACGACACACAGGGACGACACTGTACGGACAGTAGGTCACGAATGAGAACGACAGGTTGGTTGGGTGACGAGCGATATAGAGAGGAGGGGGTGAAAACCGCGCTCCCATTCTTGTTGCACACTGAACGCTCAGAACCTGACTGCGGGAGGACGAATCGTAAACGACGATGTTCTGGCGAGGAGCTCTACGATGTGACGTGGATCCAGAGCGTACTGTGCAGTACATGAAATAGAATTGAAACGAGGGTCTAATCTGAGTCAGGATTCCTCAAAAGCCCCACTCGTGACGCGCACGAATTGATCAACAACCCCAAGTGGTCATCCAAGTGGACACATTATTTCGAAGCGCTATAGTTACAGCTCACATGAGGCGGTACAGTACAACTAAAGAACTAGAGGCAAGATTCTTCAGAATATCTTACCTAGATACCGAACCTTGCCGACGAAACACGAGCAACGTTTCATGAAACAACGGGAGATAAATCTATGAACGCTGGAAGCACAAAGTACATTACACTCTCACATCTCCTGAGAGACTACCGATCGCCTCGGTTTGTGCTTGGAACTCGATCAAATGTGATATTTGACAAACGTAAAAAAAATTACAACTTTTTCAAAATATAATGTTACATTTGAACTTTTGCACGCTTTTGTCAACTCACAAACTGAATCTGATGCAGGTCAACATCTTATTCGCAGAAATCAACAATTTCACACTGAGCGCCTCCTATGATTGGCCGAAATTCCGTCAAGAACGTTCCGCACGCTGTGAGTCAGGCAAGAACATTCCGATGCTTGTCAAAGAAGTGAGCAGCCAATTCCTCAAATAAGCAGCCAAGTCCAACTGTTGGCGCACATCAACTGTTCCCCCCTCTTCAGTCCTTCCTCTGATATTAATATCAGCGGGAAGTGAGCAGTGAAACGCACAACACGCTGATTTGCAGTCTTGGCACCTACTGAAAGACGCCCAAGCACCTCGTGCGGTTTCAATGGACACGAGCAGCAGCGACGCCCCACCACCGTCTGAGCCGTCTGAGCCGCTGATCCTCACCAAGGGCATGGGCTTCCCAGACAGCAAGGCGGCGCTCCACTATGTACAGGACGTCGCGCTCTCCCACAACAAGCGCGTCAAGGTCGCGAGTCGCGGCGGCAACCACCGCCGTGTCGTGTGCGCATCGGATGCAGCTGATAGCGCTGCGTGTCCGTTCTTCGTGCAGCTCTATCAGCACAACTCCAAGACCGACCGCACGTGGTACGTGTCGTCGTTCGAGCTGACGCACGCGCCGGATTGCTCGTCTACAGGGAAGCCCACGCAACGTCAAATCGCCGCGATGAGTCAGTTCCAGCAAGCGCTCCAGCAGGAACCAAACGCCACTGCCACCCAGTTGCTCGCCAAGGTTGAACGTGGCGGAGGCAACGCGAACATAAGAACGATCTACCGCGCGAAGCAGGAGACCAAGCGCGCGCTGCTCGACAGGCTCCACGCGTCGTACAACGAGATCCCGGCGCTGCTCGCATCGTTCATGGCGCTGAACCCCGGCTCGCTTGCAGCCTATGAAGTCGACAACGAAGAAGCCAGCAGCGAGCCATCATCCAGCACAAACGCCAAGCTGTTCATCTCCTGCGGAGTGTTCACAGCATCCACGGCGTTCAACCAGCAGATCTACGGACTCGAGTGCGTGCCGTTCACGCACAAGCAGTCGGGTCTCCAGGGCGTCCAGCTCTTCCTCTTTGGCAAAGACAGCAATTTAGAGACCGTCATGCTGGGGGCTGCAGTGTGCGGTGCGCCGAATCGAGTCAACTACCAGTGGTTCTTCACAAAAGTTGAGCAAGCCGGCGTGAAGAATCTTCGCGTTTGCCCCATTTTGTGTGGGTCCAAAGATCCGCATTTGCTGTCGCTGGAGGTCGAACTGGGGCTCACGCTGCGACTCTGCACGCGCTCCATCATCGAGAGCGACCTCGCGGGCTTCCGTGGCTTCAAGGCGTATCACCATGATTTAATATGGGGACTCCAGCGATCCGAGAACGAGCAGCAGATCAACGAGCGCCTCGAATGGATCGGAGCAAGCTGCGGGTCTGCGATCGAGACGTACTTGAGGCAGCAGATCGCCATCGAGCGCTGGGTCGTCGCCGGGAACCTTCGCAAGGCATCGCTCTACGGCTGGCGCAGCCGAGACTTTCACGAGCCTACTGATAGTACGGACGACACAGTAGCTTCTAGACTCATCGAGAGCCTGCGAGATGCGTCGCTGGTCACGTTCCTTGAGCGAATGATGGCGCATTTCGTGGAAGCCGTGTTCGAGCGCAGCAGATTAGCGACCAAGTGGCGAGTCTCGGGCCAGATCGTGACTGACCGAGCCGCGGAGCTCTACGAGACGCAGCGCAAGCGCAGCAGCGAGTACGACGTGACGCTGGCGTCCGATACGCTGGCGTTCGTGACTCGCAAGAGCGTTTTTGGGTTTGCTTCTTCTGCTGCTTCAGTATCGTCACCGCCACTGACGCCAGCCCACCGGCGACGACATCACCGCGTCGACTTGGGCGTCAACTCGTGCACGTGCGCGTTCCTGGACCAGTTTGCGCTCCCGTGCCGTCACTTGATCGCCGTGCTGCTCGCGAGTTGCTCGCAGCAACCAGGCGAGAGCGATGATCGGAGTCGTGTGTACAGTCGATTCGCGCCGGGATATTTAGTCGAAACCTTTGCGCGCGCGTTCGAAGGCAAGCGCGTCGAGCTGCCGCTTGCAGCCAGCGTACAAGAGCATCAAACAACAGACGAGCGCTCGAGCCTCCCTTCGGCGTCAAACCAGCCAGTCACAGCAGCAGCAAACCCAGCCCCTCCCAGTGGCTCAGGCTCTGGCTCTGGATCCACCAGCAGCAACAAGAAGCTCAAGCGGTCCAAAGCAGCAGCAGCAGCGAGCAGCGGAGATTCCGCATCAACGTCAAAGCGGAAGCCAGGGCCACACGAGCAAGCGCAGAAAGCGCAAAGCTTGCGTACATGCCGCAAGTGTCGACGCGCAGGTCACAACGCGCGCAGCTGCGCGCACGGCAACAACCTGGTCCAGGGACCCAGTTCCCCCCAGAGCTCCTAGTTTTGGCCGAGAGCGATGGCTCCAACAACAACAACACTGTCAACACAGTCTGTTGAAAGACAAGGTGCAGAAAGCAGAAAGGGTCTGGTGCTTGCTGATGGTGTTACATGTGAGGGAGCAAGTGCAACTTGCGAACATGTCGCTGGGGAGGGCGAGAGGTGATGATGCAACGTCCGCGAAGGTGACACGCGCGTGTGGCATTTTTGCCCAATTTTTCCCTTGCCTGTGTCTTTCACTGTACAGAAAAAGCAAAAGAGCGAGTGAGTCAAAGACACTACTGCACCGCTACGTACAACAACATGGTGGCAATCATCCCAAGTGGGATTGACAAACCTGGATCGGACACACACGCGAAGAGAGGAGGGCTCTCAATCAGCAAACGTGGCGGCGGCGATTCCATTTTTCTCTGTCGACTTCGCACACAACACAGCAGCCGCATCCGATCGGATGGGATGGGATCGAATGAGAGATCGCACTGCTGGTTTTACGTTCCCTGCGGAAGGTGTCGCTAGCATCGGCCGCAGCTGCGCTCTCGGCGGTCGCACCTTGTGGGGCTGTGGCTGTTCACACACACACACACACAGTGCTCTCTCGGTAGCCCCGCAATTGTTGGGCATTCATTGCTCATAGAACGATGATGGCGTGGTGCGGTGAGGAGGTGGGGCATCATGACGGATCGGCTCAATGCAGACAGAAATTGCTTGAGATTTGCAAATTTGAAATGAAGCCACCAAGTGAAGCGAGTGTCGTTATCAGTGAACCGTTTGAGTTGTTGGCGTTAGCAATCAACCATAAAGTCGTTTGTTGGTTCATGTTGGGAAACCGACAAAGATTCGGTTCGCGCCGTTTCACAGGACAGAAAGGAGATGGGGTGGAATGGGCAACGTCTGAGACTGCAACTCTTTGGTGATTTTTACTCTGAGATGTCGCTGGCCACACCACAAGCACAGCAAGTCCGATACAAAACAATAGGAAAGTGGGAAGGTGGCTTCAGCGACATGACGCCCCTCCTCGTCTGCGCACATCATCTGGGAAGCGTGAGGGACTGAGGACACAAGTAAACCTTCACTCACCCTTTCTGGGAAATCGTTTGAAAGATGCTCATCCGCCATCAAGCGAAATTCCTTTCACAAGTCGCTTGATGGCGGATGAACATTTTCAAAATCGTGCGTGCGTGCATGTGCGTCAGCGGCGTTTCAGCGGCGTTTCAGGGGCGAAGCCAACGCACGGCCCGTCATCGCCAATTCTAAAAAAATTTTAAAAATAAACTGGAGTTGACATTTTGTTGGTTGCGCAAAAGCATTTGACAGGTCAAATAAATCGAGTGAAACCTCCCAAAAATTAAACTGGGTCTCTTGTTGCCATCCAAGATCAGGAGCATCCTCCTCCTGGTGACGGACTCTCTAATAAAACTAGAAGAATGAAAATGCGCATGCACGCACGCATGTGGGTCGTCGCTTTCGGAAGAAAGAAGAAAGTGCCTCAAATCACACAAGCACTGCGCCGCGCGTCACCAGCTCGCTGATCAATCAGATCCAAATATTGCAGGCGATCACAGCAGCATTTTAAAACTGTATGCCGCATCCAGAACATGTCATGTCATGTGGTAGGAACAAATGTGTGGGCATCGCAAATGAAATCTTTTGGTCAGGTTGGCAAAAATAATAATTTAGCAGCAGCGTCCACTGTTTGCAAGGATCAAAAAAGAATGTCCATCTGCGACATGTGCGACATCCGTTCGAACTGAACAGAAACTGGACAGGGGAAGGGCTAATTAATCGAGATTAACCAATCAAGCATCGTGTTGAAGAAAAAAGAGCTCTTCAAGATTTAGCGGTTTTAAGCGAGAAGATTCCCCTCGCTAAAGGTCGCACTTGGTGGCTTTTGCCTGTGTGCGAAAAGCGAAAACGCGGCGTGCTCATGAACGCTCACTTTGGAATTTGCCTTGTCGAGCACAAGCACCACATTCCTGGCCTCTCTATCCAAGACGCTCGCCCCCAAGCCCTCAAGCTCACGCTCCAGCGAATCCAAGCTGGCGGACTACTTTCCACCACGACGACGAACGGATAACTCTTGAATCGCTCACTCGCACGATCAAGATGTTCTTCAACGACACCTCGCAGCGCAAGGGCTCTGCGCACAACTCCTCGTTCGTCGCGCTCCAGTCGCCGCGCTCGTCGGCCGACTACATGGACATGTCGCTGCTCACGGGCAGCTCGCCGCGCGCCTCCTCCTCTCGCGGCGCGCTGCTGCGTCGCGACAGCACCGACGAGACCTCGTCGGGCGATGAGAAGCCACAAGACCACCGCACGCGCTTCCTCAGCGACACGGAGCGCCTGCTCGCGGACAACCCGCGCGAAGCCAAGTTCTCGTTCGCCGAGCTCGAGTCGAACGACCCAAAACTCTGGCAGGCAAACTCGCCCGATGCGATCGCCAAGATGCTCGACACGAACATCCAGAAAGGACTGACGTCCAACCAACTTGATGCCAAGATCCAGAAACACGGGCTCAACCAGCTCGAGCAAGACCCGCGCACGCCGCTGTACATTATCTTCTTGCTGCAGTTCTACAACCTGATCATCGCGATGCTGCTCTTCGCCGCGATCGCGTCGCTCGCGTTCCAAGAATGGATCGAAGGTATCGCCATTCTGTTCATTGTGACGCTCAACGCCGTCATCGCGACGGTTCAAGAGTACAGTGCGGGCAATGCGCTCGAAGCGTTGGCTCAGCTTTCCAGCCCGCAGTCTGTCGTCATGCGCGACGGCGTGCAGCAAGTGATCGACAGCAAGGCGATCGTGCCGGGTGACATTGTGCTGCTCGTCACGGGCGACGTCGTGCCTGCGGACATCCGCCTCATCCACAGCGTGGACTTGAAGGCGAATGAGATGCTCCTGACCGGCGAGTCGGAGGACGTCTCGAAGAAGTACAACGCGTCCATGGCGGCCATGGGTGCGAGCAAGAAGCTCACATCGGACAACATGGTGTTCTCATCCACGACGATCACGGCCGGTAATGCGCGCGGTATTGTGGTTGAGACCGGTATGAACACCCGCGTGGGCTCGATCGCCGCGCTACTCAAGGCCAAGTCCCCGTCCGCCCACGGCGGCGAACACGGCAACAACAACCAGAAGAAGAGCAAGTTTTTCCGCAACCCGCTCGCCGAGTGCATCGCGCGCCACAAGCCCAAGCAAACGCCGCTGCAGCGCTCGCTCCACAAGTTAGGCTACATCATGGGCGTGATCGCGCTCGGCGTTTCTGTGGTCGTGTTTGTCATTGGTATTTTGCGCGACTACTCGGACCCGAAGCACCCGGAGCGCCCTGTGTGGCTCACGATGGTCATGTTTGCGGTCTCGGTCGCTGTGAGTGCTGTTCCTGAGGGACTGCCGATGGTCGTGACGATCTGTCTCTCGACCGGTACTGCCGCCATGGCGAAGAAGCACGTGCTCGTGCGCAAGCTCGCAGCTGTAGAGACCTTGGGTGCAGCGTCGGTGATCTGTACCGACAAGACGGGTACACTCACGGAGGGCAAGATGACTGCGGTGAAGATCTGGGGTGACTTTAAGGAGTACAACATCACGGGCAAGGGCTTCAACCCTGAAGGCGGCATTTTCTTGAACGGCGTGAACCAGACCGCCCCTGGAAGCGGCAATGTCCAAGTGCGCTCGACGCTGTTGGCGAGCGTGCTCTGCTCGAACACGCACCTGAAGCAGCAAGAAGTGGACGGCGTGATGACCTGGGTGCCGTTCGGCAACTCGTCGGAAGCGCCATTGATCGTCGCCGCCGCCAAGGCCGGCATCTGGGAAGACTACGTCGCGGAGCAGTACAAGCGTATTGTGGAAGTGCCGTTCTCGTCGACGCGCAAGATGATGATCACGGTGAATGAACTCCCGACGAACGCGCAGTTCGGCACGCTGCAGCTCGAGCCCAAGGCCAAGTACGTCGCGTGCGTCAAGGGTGCGCCGAACTACATTCTGAACAACTGCACGCGCTACTGCCGCACGGACGGCGTAATGGTGCCGCTCTCGGACCAGCAGCGCCAGCAGATCATGGGTGCGGTCGACAATTTGTCCTCGCAGGCGCTTCGCGTGCTCGCTGTGGCCGTGCAGCCGATGGCGCATTTGCCGTACGCTCCAGACTGTGACGACGTGGACGAGAAGTTTGCCGCGCTGTCGCACCCACTGGTGCTCTTGGGACTTGTCGCGTCCATTGACCCTGAGCGCGACGGTGTCCGTGGCGCTATTGCGAGCGCGCGCATGGCGTCCGTGCGCACTGTGATGATCACCGGCGACTACCTCAAGACTGCGGTGGCGATCGCCAAGAAGATTGACTTGCTGCAGGTCGGTGCCGACCCAGATGAGGAAGCGACCGACTGCTCGCAGCTGCGACCGCGTGGCGACGTGTACCTGCCTGAGCCAGACATTGACGAGATCACGTCGCGCACGCTGGTGTTTGCGCGCGCCAAGCCGGAAGACAAGATCGAGATCGTGAAGTCGCTCCAGCGCCAGGGACTGATCGCTGCGATGACTGGTGACGGCGTGAACGACGCGCCAGCACTGAAAGAAGCGGACATTGGTGTCGCAATGGGCATCTCCGGCACGGAAGTCGCCAAGGGAGCATCGGACATGATCTTGACGGACGACAACTTTGTGAGCATTGTCGCGGCGGTGGAGAACGGCCGTGTGATCTACGCGAATATCCAGAAGTTCGTCATGTTCCTGCTCTCGACCAACATTGGCGAGATCGTGCTGATCGTCGTGTGTATCGCTGCTGGGTTGCCGATGCCGCTCGAGGCGCTGCAGATCCTGGTGCTGAACCTGTTCTCGGACGGCATGCCGGCGGTCGCGCTCAGTCTGGAGAAGGGCAACCCGCGCATCATGGAAGAGCGTCCACGTCCAAAGAAGCAGCAGCTCATCCACGGTCGACTGTGGCTCATCGTGGCCAGTAACGCTACATTCCTCGCGGTTAGCGCGATGGCTACGTTCCTGCTGGGTCTCTACTGGAATTTTGGCTACTTCTTCCTGAACGACATCTTGGCGCAGGGCGGCGGCCACAACGGCACGGACTTTACAAACGTGACGTGCAACCGCTGGAACGGCATGGGCGAGGGCTGGCAACTGCTCGGCAACTGCCGCGCGCGCTTCGCGAACGGCTCGTTCATCTTTCCCGACCACGCGGCGAGGACCACGGGCTTTGAGAGCGCGAGCGAGAAGTGTGAGGTCGGCGAGTTCGAGTGCGTCTCCGAGGGCCTCGCGCGCGCGCAGACGATGATCTTTGTGAGCCTCGCGTTCACGGAAGTGCTGCGCGCGTACACGATCCGGTCGTTCACCGAGTCGATGTTCACGCGCATGTTTGCGAACAAGTTCATGCAGCTGGCCGCGGGCCTCTCGCTGTCGCTCACGCTGCTGATCACGCACGTGCCCGTGGTCATGGACGACATCTTTGGCTTTGCGTACATCTCGTGGTTCCAGTGGCTCGTGGTGATCGCCGCGGCGCTCAACACGACGTTCTGGGGCGAGATGTTCAAGATGGTGATCCGCCACCGCGACCTCGAGAAAGAGCGCTGGAACGCCATGCAGGAGGGCTTCGAGTCGGTGCTGCTGGAGATCCGCAGCGTGCGCCACCACGTCGAGCGCCTCGAAAAGTAAATGACTGGTTATGATAAGAAAGTGACGTCGAAATAAATATAATCATGCTTGAAAATGAAGTATCTGGGGTTTTGTATTGCATATTGCATTTTCGTGATGTGTGGGATGGACACAAACTTCAACCTTCACTTCTGATGTTTTGTGGACCACATAACGACGGATTGTCTTGATTGAAGCGGTAATAATTACAGAAATAGCCACTCACCGCTGGATGTTTCCATGAAATTTACTGGATATTTCACGGGAAACTACAGCAATACAAATGGGTATGTATTGTAAAACCAAATTAAAATGAGGAAGATAGTGCAGTAGTGAGAACAAAAGCCTGTGAAACTGAGGAATAGTAACGTTAGTATTAACGCGAGCAATCGCCCATTTCTTTTATTCTGCATTTCTTCTGTGACGAATACGAAATACAGTTGGCAGCACTCGCATGCAACCTGTTTTCTGGTTGCCTGAGATACCTTCTGTGCTTGTGAGAATTGAGCACACTTTCAGCGGGGATCTGGTGGAGATGGTCGGAAGAAGAAACAACTCGTTCCCACCGAGAGGCACGTCTCACCAGCTCGCTCCTGGAGCATCTGCGCCGGATGCCATTTGGCACATGACTGACTTTCACGCGATACGCACTTGGCAAATGCGTATCAGACCGCCACTTGAGACAGAAAACTGTACCAGTTGATGTGCTGATACTGCAAGATAGACGTCGCAATGCTTAGTTATAAGTTACCAAGCGAATCCTCAAAAGATTGCAGTTATGGAGCAAGTTTCCTTCCGTCACTGAAGGTGCTAACAGAAGTGGCCTTCAGCTTTGGCCTTCAGCTTTGGCCTTGGCATATGCGCATTAGGCCAAGCATTTTGAGACAGAAACAATTGCAAATCGCTGATACGTGACAGATTTCGCAAGTGTTTGGGTATCTATTGCATGCATACATGTGCCCAGTGTGTGTGGCACGTGAGATTTCGCTTTTTGACTGCATGTTGTGCAGAAAGAGTGAGCGCTTCAAAGTTGTTTGCCCACGCACTTGTGTGAACGGATATTCCACAAGATGATTATTTTCACAATATTATACCTGAATTGCTAGTGAACCCACCTGGTAATCAAGGTTTTTCAGTGTAAAACCTCGCCTGGGTTCGCTGCTTTCACAACGGGGTACAAATGGTACACAAAATGGTACACAGCATGGGGTTACAAATGGGTTACAAGCAGTTACGATCCCCTCTCTTTAGTGACCTCTCCAAAATATCCTGCACTTTTTGAGAAAAAAGATCACGCTTTTCAAAAGCACTTCAAGTCGCAACAAACTGCACAGGAACAGGGCAAAAGTGCAGCCACAAAGTCGCAAAACCAGAGAGAAAATAAGATCTCTGGTAAATCGAAAATCCAGAGCGTACACACTGAGATCAAAGCAATAGTACATATCCTCCTCCTCCTTCTTTCCAGCCATAATAACAGTTAGCTCTTGCATATATATGTGTGTGTGTGTCACAACAAAAGCGTTCAGTTACACTGCATGCGTCACCAACTCACTGACTGTACCTACCTACTTCGAACCCACGCACCAAACCAAACAAAAAGTTGCTAGTCAACATACCTCAAATAGTGGTGCATCCCCCGTTTGACTGACTATGCATTCTCTCATTCTTTCCTAATACCGAGGTGCATCACCTGCTCACGAGTCGTAAAAGCCAAGTATGACCCAAAGTGATGTAACACATCACTTTTTACTATGGGGTTTTACTATGGGGGCGAAAACACTCCGCACTCACTTCCCTCGCTGCTTCCAAGCTGGCGCATGTGCCTCCCCCCACCTAATTTATCTTTTTTGCAGACTTGCCACCGCCGCCTGAGTTCTCACTCATAGACAGACAAGCAGCCAAGCAGATACACACTACAGACAGACAGATACAATGCCGGAGCTGCACGTGACGCTGATCAAGGCGACGGACCTGCCGGCCGCGGACAGCGGCTTCCACGGGCGCAGCAGCGACCCGTACGTGACGCTGCAGGTGGGCGACGAGCGCGTCAAGAGCTCGGGCTTCAAGAACCAGCTCAACCCGGTGTGGCGCCCCGCCGAGCGCTTCGAGTTCGAGGTCATGGACGTGGACTCGCAGAAGCTCGTGATCCGCGTCGTGGACCACGACACGATGAACCAGGACGACCTCATCGGCCAGCTCAAGCTGCCGCTGTCGCGCTTCGCGGCGCACGCGAACAACCCGGTGGTCGAGACGTTCCAGCTCGAAGTGCCCGAGGAGTTTGAGCGCCAGCACTGCGACTCGACGATCGAGATCGAGGTCTGCCTCAAGGTCGAGGACGACGGCCAGAAGACGCTGCACATCTGGGAGAATGAGCTCTGGGTCGGCGGCGCCTGGGTCGCCGCGAACAACCACGAGCGCAAGCACTGGTCCACGTTCGACCAGCAGGTGTCGTCCAACACGTTTGAAGACGTGGCGCCGGACGTGCCTGAAGGGCTCGAGGGCCAAGGCTGGGCGTACTCGACACGAAAGGGCGACGAGCACGGCTGGTCCTACGCGAGCTCGTTCACGGGCCCGTGGTCCGCGTCCAAGAGCTCGGACAGCTACGCGCGTCGCCGCCTCTGGCAGAACCAGTGCCGCCCCGCGATCGCAAGCGAATAAGACCACGCAAGCAACACATCAGAGCGAGCGAGCAAGCAAGAACAACAACAACAGACAACAAACAAACAACAAGAAAACGAGATGTGGAGGAAGAAGAAGAAGAGGAAGAGGAAGAAATGGTACAAGCTGCAAGTGGGAGGTGGACTGTGGCGAATGCGAGCGACAGAAGAAGCGAGGGGTGCATATGAAGCAAGTAAGCAAGCGAGTGGTGTGCGTGCGTATATGGCGAGCGTCTCAGAGTCTCAGGGTGGCGTGTGCGTGGAAGGATGGGGAGGAGAGAGTCAAGTGCGAGCAGCAGCAGCAAACGTGGCCGGCGCTCGTGTGGCGTCTCTCGAATGAGTTTTTGGTTGTGTGCGACTCGCTTTCTCGTCCATGCTGAGCTGCTTGCGAAGCTCTACTGTATCGACTGAGGAGCTACGATTGACTGGCGGCCTGCTATTGCTGCTGGTGGTGGCTTTGATGGCGGACTTTTGATCGGCACTGCCCACTGCAGCGTTGAACGAGAGGGTCTGTTTGCGTTCCTCCTCCTGCTGCAGTTGCAGCGCTTGATTCTCGTCCGATTCTTTTCATTCTCCCCAGTAGGAAGTAGTAAGTCGCTTTTGTTTATAAATTGGGCAGCGTTTAAGAAAAACAGTCGTTAAATATAAGGGAACCAATGATTTTTTTTGCATGTTCGATCCACCACGCTTGACACTCGAAGCACTGCAGGAGGTTCAGGAAACTCGGACATATATGGGAGAAAGAGTCCCTCAGGCGTTATCAAAACCTCCAAACTTCAGAGTTCACCTTTCTGAGTTTTCAACGTTTTTCGTACTTCGAAGAAGCAGCGAGCCAACCAAAGGCAACCCCCGAGTCCAAAACTCGGATGGCTTCGACTCGCTACAGCAGCGTCAGAATTTCCTTCTCGTGGGCTGTAGTCTTGCTTTGTCTTGACGGTCCGTGAAACAAGTCGAGGAGCAACTGCTGCGATTGGCTAGGGAGCTAGCTGGATTCAACGCCCCACCAACCAGTGGAATTGTGTGGGAGTATCTGCTGCTTGTCGCCGGTGATCCTGGTCTTGGAGGTGGTGGTGGTGCTCTCTCTCCCCAGTGGGAGGAGGTGTTGGCGCCGCCCACTGAGGGGCGTCAGACCCGCTGAATCGCACTTAAAAAGCGCATCTGCGTGAGCAAAGTCACGAAGGTACAAAGAGGACGTTAGTGTCGTCCGAGTTTGGTGTGGGAAGAGTGCGACCGACCGACCTACTTGAGCCGGTCAGTGGTCCGTCCTGGAACGACTTGTCGATCGAGCTGGACGTCGCATGATCGAACCTTTTGCGTCGGGGCGCGTCAGCAACGCTGCTTAATTGGGCAATGGCAGTGAGCTCAGACTAGTGCCTACTCTTCAGGTTTTCATCTCCTCGTTCGGTGCAGACGAATCCCAGGAGATCAAAGGCTAGAGCAACTACCGGCAGATGGGTCAGCTATCGAAAGACACAACCAGTGAGGCTCATCAAATATGCTGGTTGATGTGCGCAGTGATTGACTCACGCGAACCAAACTGCATAAGAGACAACACAGATCAAGAAAAGCCTGACGCTGACACACACACACACACAGAGAAAGAGCAACACACAAGTCGATTACACTCATCACCATCTATTTACCCAATCGTTCGTTTGGTTGGTTAGATGGCCGTCGTTGTCGCCGTCACTGTCGCCGCCGCTTTCTTTGGCTTCTTCCGCGTCGCTGCCGCCGCGGTGGCAAAGCCCTCGTACTCGGGGAAGCGCGCCGTGAACGCTGCATCCGAGAGCAGCAGCCAGTTCGCTTTCTCTGTGAGATCCAGGTCCACCAGGTAGTGCTTCTCCAGGTACTCGTACCGCGGGCGGGCGATGCGGTCGACGCTGCGCATGATCAGCCCGATGTTCTTGACGATCCGCTCGTGAGGCATGCCGACCACCGAGGTCAAGAACTTGTACGAGCGCTTGAGCTGCTCGGACTTGCACATGATGATGCGCGGGTTCGAGCCCCAGGCCTCGGCCGTGACTTCCCGGCTGCCCAGGATCTCGTCAAGCGCGAGCAGCTTGTCGTCCATCGAGTCCGGCGAGAGTCCGAGCGCCTCGGGCGTGTTCGCGAGGAGCTTCGTGATCGCGTCCGACGACAGTCCGCGCTTCTCGAGGAACGCGACCTTGAGCTCCAGGCGATCGAGACTCATCGACATGAACTGCGGACAGCGCTGCAGCACGCCGACGACCTGCTTGTGGCTCAGCCCCTGCTCGATCAGGAACTGCTTCTTCGGCTCGAGGTTCTCCTGGATGCTCGTTGACACCGCGTGCGGGAACACGGAGATCAGGAATGGGACCTGAGTAGAAGCGGCCCAGAGTTCGTAAGCTGGTCTGTAGAGTATGACCGGGCCCTTCCTGTAGAGTTGCCAATCAATCAGTCCATCGTACCTTGGTTGGATGCACGCCCTGAGAAATGTACCATTCCTTCACGTTCAAGAGCGCTTCTTCGCGCACGCCCAGGATGTTTGGGTGACGCGCGATCGCTCGCACGAGCAGCGGACCAACGATGCCGTTCGCGCGGAGCCAGTCGATCTGTTGTCCATCATGCACGACAAACAAACAAACACACACATGATCAGATGAGTTAGTCTTGGAACCGAAGCAAAAACCAATGGCGCTAGTTCACAACAGCAGATACAAGGCACACGCGTGTACATACCTTCTGCTCCATAGTGGACGTCAAGTACCCAGTCATCTGATCATAACACAAAGAGAGAGATGGTCAGTACGGTGTGAGAATACGACCACACAGTAACACAGTAAACCGCGTGTGTGTGTGTGTGGATGGACATTACGACAGTACCATCGGGTGCATGGCAACGGCCGAGAGCGCAAGGTTCTTGGTCAGCCCCACTTGCTGCAGGAACGCCACCGTGCGGTCGATCGCCTCCATGGAGACCGAGCAGCTGGACTTCTCGAGCTTGGCGGCGATGCGGCTGTAGCAGTCGTCCTGCTGCGTCTTGCTCATCGTGCTCCCGACGCTGAAGCGCGAGGAGGACGAGAACTGGTGCGTGAGCTGCGCCACGATTGCTACTGCGTGCGACTTCTGCTGGGGAGCGTCATGGGCACCATGGGCGGCCGCGCGCGCCGCTCTGTTCACGGCCGAGCGCAGCATCAGGTCAGTCTCCTCTTGTATTGAGTCGAGCTTGCTGAGGCTGTTGCTCGCTGAAGAAGTAACGTGTCAAATGTAGGTGGTCCACATGAATGGATAATTGGCTCGGATTTTTAGCCGAGCCAATTGCTCTTGGAGGAGAATTCCCACCTTCCGAGCCATTTGCTATTGAGAATTCCCCTGCTTTCAAAACCTAGATATCAAATTTAAGCCTGATTCGAGGAGGGGAATTCTCAATAGCAAATGGCTCGGAAGGTGGGAATTCTCCTCCAAGAGCAATTGGCTCGGCTAAAATAACCCGGCTGCGCGTGAAGGTGTGTTTGTTGTGTGGTTTACACTAAATTATACAGTAGATTTATGTAAATACACATGTCTCGCAGCATGCTTTGACTGCTATATACCGTAGAGTGAATAATAAATACACTAGGCCTCTCAACGATTTTTCCCCACATAATTCTGATTCCACAGCGAACACTCTATCATTTCGAGCGTGAAATATCGAGACCGATCGAAGCACGCGTGGCCCGTAATGTATTCGTTCGCTTCCAGCTTCACACCTTTCAACGTGACTGGATACAAGTGGTTGTCGTTGGTAGTCAGTCAGTGCGTCAAAACCACCAGATACGTGTCGACTCGGTCGCGAAATGCAGTAAATATTCTGCGACGGACGGTACCCATCCGAGGTGCCTTGGACTGCTGAGATTGGTTCAGCCATGAGGCAAGTAAGTTAAGTTCAAATGTATTAGGGTTTTGTATATGTGGTGGCACTCACGGGGCATGCAATGGTCAGGGCGTTGATATGCAGTATATGAACTAGGGGTGACGAGGTAGGTACGTTCTCAGTCGCTCGGTCCCCTAGTCAGGACAGCCGATGGTTGTCTGGGTCTTCTTCTTCTCCTTCAACACCTTCCCCTTCATCGTCTTCTTCGTGGACCCCCTCTCCATTTTCGTTTGCATTTTCACCGTCAACCTCACCGTCACCTTCGCCACCACCTTCTGGGGCCTCGTTCTCGTGTTGCTCGTCGTCGGCTTCCGAGAACTGGAACATCGTGTTCTCGCACTGGTCGAGCGGCGCGAAGAAGCCTGTCTCGAGTGCGAACATATGCGTGCGGCGCCTCAGCAGGCGCTGGAAGAACACCTGCGGCAGCTTCTCGGAGCCAAAGCCCGCGAGACACTCCTGCAACCGCGGTCGCCCCGGCACTTTCTTGTACGACTGGCGCGTTCTTCGCGGCGAGACGAACCTCGGGTTGAAGTTGAACAGGTTGACGTGCTTCTGGCGGAGCAGCGCTTTCTTTTTCCCCACCGGGTAGGGCTCGAGCAAACTGCGGCCGTTCACGTAAAAGAGCTCCGAGTCCTCGGTCTCGGCCGGCAGATAGTGCGCCATGTTACCGCACATCGTATCGTCGTGCTTCTCCATGTCCTCGTGCGGTGCCGACTCAATCGCGCTCACACCCCAGGGCGAGAACGAGTAGTTGGTGTGGCTGAACTCCCACGAGAGCCAGAACGCCTCCTTGTCGCCCCAGGAGAACTTGTACCGGAAGCGCTTCTCCGTGATCATGTACCAGAGCACTTCCATGGGCTTCTGCGCGCGCGACTTGTCGACCGCGAGCATCGACGAGTCCTGCTCGTGGCATGTCTTGCCGCTGTACGAGAGCGACTTCTCCATGTGCGCCGAGGGCTGGGGGCCCGTCAGGTTGAAGCGCGCGTACGGAAACTTCTTGATCCAGACCTCCAGGTACCGATACCGGCGCGCGTCGTCGCCGCGGCCCAACCGGATGATCTTGTTGAAGTTGCGGTGCTTCTTCACGACGCGGTCGTAGAAGAACGTCGTGCCCGTACTTGTGTACCCGGGGAGCGTGCGGATCACGGCGGGGTCGCGCATCGCGAGCACGTCGGCGTCCAGGAGGATCACCTCTGTGATGTTCGTGTGGTGCAGCGCGAGCGGCTTGATCCAGTAGCTCGCAAACGTCTTGGCGATCTTGAGCGTCAGGATCTCCTTCTCGACCATCTCGGTGCACACGTCGATCAGCTGCACGGGGCTCTCGGGAGTGCTCACCATCTCGAGGAGTGCGCGCGACTCGCCCGAGAGCTCTTCGGGGAAGCAGTGGTACACCTGCACGGGCTCCGGGTTGCCCAGACACCGCAGCTCCTTGATGAGCGACACGCCCATGGCAACGATGCCATTGTGGAGGCACATGATGATGCCTTTCTGATACGAGACGATTGGTGGGTTGGCTGTCTGGAACTGGGTGGTGGTGGTGGTGTCTGATGCTTCCTCCTCTTGGGTAGCAATATCTGGCTCGAGCGCTCGCTCCAGAAACGTCGGCTGGTCGTTGTCGTCCTGCTGTTCGTCGTCCTCGGGGGCGGCATGCACCGCGAGGCGCACGAGGTCGCTCGCGTGGTCGACCACGGACGTCGGCAGCGTCTGCAGCATGGTCGGGTCCGTCGTGAAGTGGTAGTTGATCAGTGCCACGCTCACGAGCGAGTACCCGAGCACGAGCAGCGCGATGCTGGCGGTCGTGCGGAACACGCGGTTGCGGCGCCACCAGGGAGCGCTGGCGCTCGTGATGCTCGAAGAGGCATCGCCAGCGGCGGCCCCCGAGGCGGGGTGTATCTCGATCTTCATGGCCCTGAGCTCTCTGAGTTCGCTATGTCTCTTTGGAGACTGCTGCTCTGTGGAGCTCTCTCTCTCGTGCGTAGGCAGTGGCGCGTTGGGAATTGGCCGCAAAGGGGCAACAGCAAACGCAGAAGGCTCATGGCGGCGATTAAATAGGTTACGTGAGTGCTCCTGGGTTTCTGGCCCCGAAAGGACGCGGCAAAAGCGGTGGATCTTTGGTTGTCTTCCACGCATCTTCTTTCAGGATTGGGTTCGGGACACCTTTTTATTCATTTAAACATAATATTGCTGTTTAGTTTTTGGCAAGATGGACAAAGTGTATCACATATCGCTTACAGCAAATTATGAAAGTAAAATATTACCTCAAGGGTACAAAATATCGAAGAACGAAATCGAGCTCGCACACGTCACACGGGACCAAAGTTGAAGTGGGAAACATTGGAAAGTACCCACCTATCTATCCACCAATCAAAAAAAATGAAACTCATGGCCGCCGACCCTAAAGAGATTTGTTTGCAACGGACGCGCGCACAACACAACACCAGAGACCAAATGGCAAATGGCAAGACGTGATGAGTTCTGACCGCGCTCTCGCACACCGCCACGTCGCCACGAGAGAAGCAGAAGCAGAAGCTTGCTTACTAACGCCTTTGGGAACGGAAGCCGCGCGCAAACACAAGCGGCAGCTTCTTGGATCGATCATAAAAAAACGCGAGCGCCACCACGAATCGTTTGGTCAACAAGGGCGACTTTCGTAACTCATCGGCTCGTTTGGTCTCTTGAGCGCAGCGAGACTCGGAGTGTATCTTGGCTTGCTCACCTTGGAGCCATCATCGAAATCCACTAGCCACTTCCATCCATTCATCCATTCGCGCATTCAATTGGGAACGGACGGACAGTCTCCAGTGTGAAGGTAGGTGGTGGTGGCTTCCTCCTCTCGACACTTCTTATCCAAATCAGATAATGTTTTTTTCATATCGGCGGGCACCCATGACGCATGTGCTCTCCAGTGCGTTCTCCTGGAGTCGCTGCCGAGATTGTGAGTTTGTCAGAGGAGGGCGTCGTTGAGCTGTTGGGTGAACGGAGGGGTTGCTCGATGTTGCATTCCTCCAGTCTGAAAGCAGCCTGCCAGTACAATGGTAATCCGCGATGACACGCATGTTGCACACTCGTGCTGCGTTGCTGTTCTTCTTCATCGCTACTAAAACGGGCAAGCTGTGGGGCCACGAGAAGACAGCCCCGTCGATTGCATTGGAGCAGCAGCTTATCTGCTTTTAGCTCAATTCGTACCGAGGCGTTCGAGTGAGATCGTGTTACCTCGCTCTACAAATAGATGTAGGGGGAATCTGAATGCGCAGTAAGTGAATGCTGTTCCTGCTTTTTCACTGCTGTGGTCGTCATTATGAGCTGCTGTCTGTTGCTTGATTGACAGACAGATGTCACGTCGAAGCCTCCGACAACAGAGCCGCAAGCTCGCGCAGGTCGCAGTCACGTGCATTGCTGTGTTCTGCATGGTCGAGATCGCCTACACGTCGACGCCCCTGTGCTCGATCGACAACACACAAGGTACCCATCGAGCGCTCCGGTCTCCTTCAGTGGACCAGCAGCTATTTGCCGCAGCTCGTGGCCCTGAAGCTCCCCCAACCATTGAGAACGCCAGAGCTAGCCGAATGACTGAGGAATCGTTACTCGCGTTGCAGATGGCGGCCAACAAGGCTACTACTGAGACCTTGGCGGCGCCAAAGTCAGCCGCTGATGAGCTCCTAAACACCAGACCTGCCAGCAGAAGCGACAGAACCTACTCCAAGGGAATCAGCTCCACCTACGGAAGCACCGAATCCAACCCCGCAGGCCTCGATATTCCAGATGGATACAGCAAACTCTCCAAAGACAGACACTGCTTTGACGAATCAGAGTGCATCTACCTCACTTGATAGACTCCGCGACCGGAGCGACACGTTCGACACCTCCGTGTCTCGCAGCAAAAGCGTGACCATCTGCCTCCACGACGGCATCCTGTCCATAGGGCTCTCGCTCATTCGAGACCTGCGCTGCATGGGCAACACGGAGCTCGTCTAAGTCTACCATTGCTTTCCCGACGAGCTCTCTTCGCAGTCCCGCGACGCGCTCACAGAGAACGACCCGCGCGTGGAGATCGTCGACGTGTGCACGCATTACATGGAGAAAGGTGCGCTCACCAAGGAAATCGCGACCAAGTTCCGCAACTGGTGGCTCAAGCCGCTCACGCTCGTGCACACGGACCTCCGGGAGGTCGTGCTGCTGGACGCCGACGTGATCCCGATGTAGGATCCCGCGAATATACGTAAGCTACCTGGGTACGTGCGCACCGGCACGACGTTCTTCTACGACCGCGTAATCAACAGCAAGGTGTACTTCAACACTCTTGTGCGCGGCAAGCACTACCTCCACAATTGGCTCGAGACGTTTGACTACGCGACGTTCAACCTCAGCGACGGCGTAGCGCCGACGATGCACATGATCACGTCGTTTGCGTTTGCCGGCAAGACGTGCCACGAGCAGGACTCGTCCATGGTGCTCGTGGACAAGCGCCGTGTCGGGGAAGCGCTGGACGTGCTCTGATTCCTCACCACGAAGAAGCGCTTCGAGTTCGAGTTCTCGTTCGGCGAGAAGGAGAGTTTCTGGCTCGCGTTCGAGTTTGCGCGCCGCGAGTACTACTTCTCGCCCTGGGGCACGAGCGTCGTCTCATCCTCGCCAAACGAGGACACGAAGAACCACCCGGGCACGCTCTGCGGCAGCATCGCGCACTTTGTACCCGTAGACGACAGCGGGGGCGAGAGTAGCAATGCTCCAGAGCTGTTGTACGTGAACGGCAAGGCACTCTTGACGCCACTACCGCTGAGCGCCATGGAGCTGAAGCGAGGCACGCTCAACAACTGGCACAACGCCAATCCGACGCACGTGACCCCGCGGCAGCGGCGCCGAGAGAACGGTGTGTCGAGCGAGAAGAAATACCGGAGGTTCCCGCAGGAGTGCCTCGTGGGACTCGGCTCCACGCCGCTCTCGGAGCACTTCCAGAAGCGGCTGCTGCAGCGACGACTCGTGATCATGGCGGTCGAGGCGAAGCTGTCAGTGACAGCGATCGAGTGCTCTCGCTTCTAATAACGTTAGCTCACTGGGTAGAGTTGATACGAATAACAGTCAGGTCTGTGTACCTACGCTCCATCAATGAATGTATCCATCTTGATGGTGGAGTCAGATTTTATGGATTGATTGGCATCCAGACTCAGATCTTGGTGTGGTCCTGGCTCAGATTGGAGGTGAGCTCTCCTCGCCCCTCATCCTTCTCATCATCTTCTATCGCCCCGCTGATGTTGAGTGACTGACGTTGAGTGGCACAGAGCGACTGGCGCTCGTAATGAAACCCCTTCGCTGCTGCTCTGATCGCCGTGGGGCTTTGCGAAAACAAAACAAGCAGATTATTACAGTAACTGTAGTTGGGAAGCAAACTCTGCAACACTCAGCATTGGGGGTGAGGGGCAATGAATAATACTGTAGCTCTCCAGGGAAAGCGTGATCTGAATTGATTGAATGCCATCTGCGTTCGCATTTGCAGTCTGGATCTGGAACGCACAAAGGGACGACGCGCTTCAAGTGGACGCGCTGTCCATTCTGCATCAGATGTACAGTAGGTGTTTATCCACCTCAAAGAGGTGCATGCCGGGTGTTATTAATACTTTGAAAAGAAAAATACTGGACATGTGAATAACTTTACGGTAGTACGTCTATGATGATCCTTTTAGACTTGGAGGATCCGTTCGGCACAGGTGACCATTTATAGATAGAGAATGAACGAGCAGAGTGTCGCAGTCTCTAACTTCGTCGCTATTTATTAATAACGTTAATTAAGCTCACACTTACAGTCAGCGTGCAAGTGAGCTATTATTTTTTAAACTTGTGTCGTCATATGTCGAAGCTCACGACTTGTCCGTTCCTCAACCCAAAGGACGAGTGAATAAAGTAAAATAAATCGTAGCGACAAGTTATTATTAATAAGCCTATGTCGTCATGAAGCTCGTTGAGTAACTTATCCGTTCCTCAAGGCAAAGCACGAGTGAATAAAAATATACTACGTAGTAATACATAAATCTAAGCGACACTGCTGTACCTGGTATCTTCCCCTGGTATCTTCCAATCTATTTTTGAGGATGAAAAGGACAATCTTTTGTGGATTTCGATCTTGATAACGAAAAAACAATTATAATACTTGGGGTGTTGAGCAACGAGCAAACATCTAAATTTACGAAGACGCGGTCAGATCAGAGGCGTATGACAAGTTGCTGTGTTTGGACAGGATGGAGATACAAAAAAATGAAACGTTGGGGGTCCGGTTATCATTTTGTAACCTGAAGAGAGACCCGAGATCTCGCCCTAAATGCCTATATTTACAAAATAATAATGAAACGTTGGGGATCCAATATTATTCTGCATTTAGCACCGAGAGCCGAGACCTCGCCATAAATATTTACACTCGATACAGTGCGTTAGCCGAAATCCTGCAAAGGATTTAGGATACAAGATACAAAATCAAGACATTTGAGATAAAAAACAATCTTTTTGTGGCAATTTATCCCTGCAGGGGAGGTTTCAATACACTCGGAGGAGTGTGGGACAGAGAGCGCAGAGACGAGCCTTTCTCCAACTGATCCTTCAATCTCTCATGCAAATGAATAGCGAATAGGGTGAGGGTACTCTTTGCAGGCTAATGATACGCAGCAGTAGATGTAATTTACAGGAATTACCCGTCGAAATAAACTTTTTGGCGTCAAACCAGCTGTATATTTTGCGTAAAATACAGTAATGGATATAAATAGTACATAAATCAGAATTGTGGTCATGTAGCAGTAGTCAAAGGAGAAGAATGCACAGGTTGTTTGTTGTCACGATTGTTGCAACACCAGCACCTGCGATGTGATCACGCCCCAACGCCACACGCTTGATCCCTGGCAATCAATCACTCAGTTCCCTCTGCGCTCTTGCGATCACTGGTCGATTCTCTCTGGATCTCGATGTGTGGGCACTTGCAGTACGACCGTCAGACAGTCAGCGCCTCAGCGGATAGTGGCTGCTGCTGCTGCTGCTGCTGCGCTCTTCCCCTGCTGCTCATTCGCGCTTCCGCCGGCAGCTTCAAACGCGAGCAATCCGCACTCGGCACTTAGACACAGGCACAGGAACTCGGGGCACTCGGCAGTAGGCGATGGCGATTGACACAAACGACAACCATGCAGGCGCTTCCGGTGCACCGCCTTCGATAGGCAGCAGCTCTGGTACTTCGCGTCGCGGCCGCAGCTTCGATGAGCTCCTCGGAGGAGAACGAGGAGGACGAGGAGCTCCGGTGCTGAGCCCCCGAGGTGGCGCTGTGCTCACCAAGAAGAGCTCCAGGTCGCCGGACAACAGCAGCGACAACGATAGTGACCGTGACGAGGGAAGCGACGACGACGATGATGATGACGATGCGGTTATCGATCAACTCTTTCGCGAATATCGCAGCGGGGGCAAGCCGAACCGCCGGCTCGCGACCAACGCGGTGCTGAAATACCTGCTGCTGGGCGTGCTCATGGCGTCGGCGCTGATCATGATCCGCGTGAGCGCGTTCGTGAGCTCTACCGCGAACGCCGCGGCCAGCGACGACACAGTAGCGTCCCAGCGGTTTGTGCGCACAGGCACGGGCGTAGACGGTCAGGTGCAAGTACAGTCAGAGCCATCGGCATTAGCAGCAGAGGCGGCGGCAGCGCTAGAGCGAACAGTTACTCCTACAGTGGCGAGTCCTAGCCCAGTACCTGAGAACCAGACAGCGACTGGAGCGTCAGTAGTACTGGCAGCAGCAGCAGCAGCAGCGCAAGCAATGCCAGAGCCTACTCCGAGTAGTCTCCCGGTGTTTGACGCCTCGGTCTCCCGCAAGAAGGGCGTGGTGCTGGCGCTCCACGACGGCGTGATCGCCATGGGGCTCTCGCTCATCAAGGAGCTGCGCTGCCTGGGCAACAACGAGCTCGTGCAGGTGTACCACTGCCTGTCGGACGAGATGTCGGAGGCGTCGCGCCAGCTGCTGCTGCGCAACGACAACCGCGTGGAGATCGTCGACGTGTGCACGGACCTGGTCGAGCGCCAGCTGATCACGCGCGCCATGGCGATGAAGTTCAAGAACTGGTGGATCAAGCCGCTCGCGATGCACCACACGGACCTGGAGGAGCCGATCCTCATGGACGCGGACGCCGTGCTGCTGAGCAACCCGGCTTCGCTGCGCACCACGACCGGGTACATGCGCTCCGGCACAACGTTCTTCTACGACCGCGTCATGGGCTGTCGCATGTACTTCAACAAGGAAGTGAGCGGCATCCAGCTTTTGAAGAAGCTCGTGCGGGATTTCGACTACAGTGCGTTCGACCTCATGGGTCCGGCGCCGTCGCAGCGCCTGCTGGAGAGCTACGCGTACGCGGAGAAGACCTGCCACGAGCAGGACTCGTCCATGGTGCTGCTCAACAAGCGAAGGGTCTCAAGCGAAGGCAAAGCGATGGACGTGCTCTGGTGGCTCATCACCCGAGCGCGCCTGGACTTTGAGTTCTCCTGGGGCGACAAGGAGAGTTTTTGGCTCGCATTTGAATTGGCGCACATGGATTACTTCTTCTCGCCCTGGGGGGCTGCGGTCGTGTCGTCGTCGACCAACCGAGACATGGAGTTCCACGCCGACACTCTGTGCGGAAGTCTCGCGCAGTACGTGCCCGTGTCTGCGGACGACGCGTCGGCGCCGGAGGTGCTCTACGTGAACGGCAAGGCGATGCTCGAGGCGTTCCCCGAGGGCATTGAGGCGCTGCGCAGGGCCGGGAGGAACAATTTGTACAATACGAACCCGACCCACGTCGTGCCCCGACAGCCGCGCACGGAGAACAAAGTGTCGACGATCCTCCCCAACAGACAGTTCTTTGGCGAGTGCATGGTCGGCTTGGGCTCCACGCCACTGCCCGAGACGTTCGCGGCCCAGCTGCTGAGACGACGCATGTTCTTTCTGGCGGCGAACACGGGCGTCGAGAAGGCGCTGCACCAGTGCAGTCTGTTCTGATGAGAAGAAGCACAGGAGCATTGAAGGCATTGTACCATACATATACTTCAGTATACACGCTGAAACACAGGGCAGGCCACGCATCATCACAGATAGAACTAGAACTAGGTACTTGATAAATTAATATAGCAGCCCAAGTTGGGGCTTCATAGCTCACAACGCTCTCAGGGTCTGGTAATGCTGTGCAGCTGCAATATGGAGACTTGCCAAGTGTGCTGCATCATCAGAAATGGGTACATCTGAGAATGAGTAATACCTTACACGTCCGTACAAGTCTCAAAGTCTGGAGGGCTCGAAAGGGCGTTGGTTTCATTCATTCTTCTGCAATGCGCTCATGCGAGCTCGCTCTTGACGCCAAGGGTCACTCAGCAGCCCACGGATCCGCGAAGGGGCCAGTAGGATCTTTTGGTGGGCAGGTCCCCAGTCCCCAGTCCCCAGTCCTCAGTCGACCTTCTCCCCCAGACACACACAAGCATCACTGACGGCAACAGCAACAGGAAGAACAAAGCAGCATGAAGATCGCAGCAGCAGCAGCTCCTTTGGCCAGTACGGCGCTCGTGTGCGCGTTCGCCGCGCAGCAGCTGGAATCGGTCGCCGCGAGCAACTGCCTGGCCGCGTGCCAGTCGGAGGTGATGACCCACCAGGTGCAGGACTGCACCGCGTGGAGAGAGCGCCTGCCGCGTCCAGACCTCTACTCGCTCTGCCAAGACGGCTACGACCTTGGTACGTGCGCGTGTACTCCTAACAGTTTGCGTGGTGATGGTACTAACTAACACTCGGGTATCAATCAGGTCTGAGTGCCGGCTGCGAAGGCTACTGCACGAAGGACGTGAACGAGGGCAAACTCGCGTCGCTGCGTCTGGACGCGTGCACGTTCCTGCGCGGCACGCCGCCGATGGACCGCATGCGCGCGTGCCAGAGCGGCTTCACGTCCGCGGTCAGGCGCGCCAAGGACGCGGCGGTGGTCACGCGCCACCTGTCCGAGGCAGCGGTGGACACTGCGGTGGACAGCATGGACAGCTCTGAGGGCGAGAAGCTTCCGAAGAAGAAGGTGACGATCAAGAAGACCGTAGAAGCCCGGGTAAGGATGGGATTCTATTTGTTGCGGGTGGGAAAAGCTGGACTAGCGTGTGTACATAATTCTGATACCTGTATGTGAAATTGGTTCATGTGTGTGAGTGTAGAACATCCTGGAGCTCGCACGTGAAGAAGCCCAGGCGGCGTTCCAGACGGACACGCGCGCGACGGAGCTCTAAGCAACCGACAGCTAGAACGAGGAGCGAGCGCCGCAAGAGACCACTGGGTTTTGGCTCTCATGTCTTGGGCTGGGCTGAGCTGAGCTATTGCATGCGTTCGCTTCGAAACTAGTTTCTAGCTTGGAAGGCAGGCATTTGCATTGTTTATTCTGTATCTCAATCAACATGGAAACATGAAAGCCAATTTGGGAAGTCTGATGCATACTACTACATACTGTGAATCGTCTAATAGATAAACTGTGCCACCTCGGGTGCGTCCATTGGTTTTCAGCCCCTCGATGAAGCTGACGAACCCTGAGAATGGAAGAGACGCCACACAGTTTACACGCTGAGGCTACGGACCTGAGCAAACGGTCTCAAGAGTGCGAAGCCGCCGCGAGACGTGGGACTTGAACCTCAAGCACGACCAGGGCTTGCCGCAGTAAACTATTGCCCGATCGCCAACCCCCGGCGCCTTCACCAAGGACGATAGTCTCCAGTTGAACACTGTGGCAGATCGCGCAAAGGGGTGCAGCGAGTCTGAAGGACGACCAGCGGGAGATCATGGCGTGTCGTCGTCTCTCGGCGGTCGACAACAAATGTGGGCAAGAGTACCGTAGTATCAATGACTACAAGTCGGTAGCGGGCGTAGTCGGGTCGAGGGGTTTGACCGCTCGCGGCACTTTCTCCCGTGAATATCGGCAGCGCAGCTGAAAGCATGCGCAGTAGCTTCTCACTGATTGAGTTTTCAAAAGGGCGATGGAAGCTGAGACAACGTCGTCAAAAACAAGCTGAACCAGGATTCAGGGGGTCAAAGTAGTGATCCCCTCGTGGCTCAAAACAAAGGAAGACCACGCTTCTGGCGCTCAGTCCTGGGTGTATTCTGGCTCGCTTGCCCCCGCTCTGTTTACTGTTTATAAGCACACTGGGCTCTAAGTCCTTCACGGTAGCTGTTCCGCACAATACTGAATGGAAGGCGGTAGAGCCAGAAGCAAGCGCGAATGTCCACTTATGTTTGGAAAGCAGCTCATACGAAGTGCAAGCTTCTAAAGCCACGTGCAAAAAATGTAGCCATGTCACTAAATGGACCCGATTGAGTGACGTGATCCAAATCTGAGACCGCTCAGTCGCAGGTCACTACATTCTCAGATCTTAGCGTAAAGTTCGTTTTATGTTCTATCTGATGCCACCTAAGTTCGCTGTCTTCACCCAGACGAACTTAATGATCAACCTTCGTGCGAACCTAACAGAAGGCACACCCAATAAAAATCCAGGTCAAAAGTCAACAAACCCCAAGGCTTTTCAAAATGAAAATGACGCCCATGGCCACGTCGTTGAACGAGGCGTCCTCGGCGCACGCGATCCGCGCGGCGCTCACCGACCAGGAGTGGGCCACACGGCGCACGTACAACCCCAGCAGTGCGTCCGCCAGTCGCAAGCGCCGCGTGTCGACACCCTCGTCGCACTCGGCGCAGGATGCTACGTCATCATCGTCCGCTTCACGGATGACTCAGCGGCTCTCGCGCGTTGCGTCGTCGACCTCCCACTTGGCGCTGCATCCCAGCCACCATCCCCGCGAGAACGACGCGTTCAGTAGTCGCTCGCTATCAGCATCGTCGTCTCTTGCTCCTGCTGCATCTTCAGGGTCGATGGCGCTGTCGTCACTGGTCTACGACGCGGTGCTGTCCTCGAAAGCGGGGCTGCGCCGCGTCTTCCACACCTACGACCAGTTCCCAGCGCACCGATATGTGTTCGTACGTGAGTGGGAACACCCGAGTGTCAATGCCAATAGTAGCCCCAGTACTAACAGCAGCAGAGAGCGAAGTCCCAGTCAGGGGCAGAGTCGCCGCAATGGCGCGGGTATCAAGCACCAGGTGCTGCACTCTGTCATCGCGCTCGACCGCGTCGACGGCAAGCACGTCGTGCTCACGTGCCTCGCGAAAGCCATCGTGACCGAATGGTGAGCTCATGGTTCGCGTTGTATGCGTGTAGTTCCTGATAGAAGTCTGATACTAATACTGTTGTCTTTGCTGTTATACGTGAACGATTAGGCAAATCCACCATGCGCTCCGTGTGATGCTCACGCTGGTGCGCAAAGTGGGCTTCCAGGCGCTGCTGCGCGTCTGGGACGCCGACAAGAACTGGGTCTTCGTGCAGGAGTTTGATCCCGAGTGGGAGTGCGTCGACACGGAGTTTAAGACATCGGTGGTGCCGACAAGTGGCGCAAAGTCAGGCTTCTCAGAGGAAAAGCTGCGCGAAATCGTCTTCCAAGTCGTCGCGCACGTCCATTTCCTGCACTCGCACGAGCTCAGCATGGCGGGCGAGCTCTGGCACCACGATCTCATGGTGAGTACTCTATGTGTGCTGACGCTGGAGACTATGGGACAATGATACAAACTGTGCGACTGTTTGTGAATGAATGAAATGCAGATAAAGCATGGCAAGGTGTCACTGCTGTTCAACATCACGTATCTCCTCAGCGGCTATACGCTGGTGCCTGCGAACGAGCGCAACAAAGCAGCCGATATGTAAGGAATTTATTTCTCCATAGCAAGCTCACGTTGATAGTAGTTTTGCTAAGTTGGTGTGACTTGGTTGTCTTCTGATTTGATACAATAGCGCTGCGATCGGGATGCTCATGTTCCAGCTCTGCATGGTGCCGTTCGTCCCCGAGGGCTCGAGTTTCGACATTTTCAGCATCGAAGACGCGATCGAAGACCAGCTGAGTCATGTGTCAGCGCCATGCCGAGACACGCTCTTCGACTGCCTGAGTACGTGTTGGATACTGTCTTCCAAGCTTCATGAGGACTTATAGGCTCACGTACTAATTAATGTATGTGAAATCCAAACTCTGTAGCTGCAAAGCCTACGATCGACGAGCTCTCGAAGCGCAAGTGGCTCCGCCACATCGACTTCATCTCCGTCGCGTCCAAGTTGGAGCACAGCCACAGCAGTCTGCACATGCGCAAGATGCTCTACAACTCGCTCATGTGGAAGCTCGCGGCGTTCTTCATGGCGGACTGGCTCGACAATTTCTACAACGTCGCAGCGGTGCCGTCTGTCTCGAACTCAGAGGACGAAGAGACCCGGCAGCGGCTAAAGGTATGCCTGCAAAAGACGAGCACCTATTGGAGGATGAGAAATCCCAAATGAGCTCTTGGCTGATCTTGTGTGTGTGTGCGTACACAGAAGCCAAGCAAACGTGTGTTGATTGGACGGAAGCTGCTGCTCTCAGGTCACTCGCCACACTGGCTGAAACGTGGAGCTGCGATCATCCCGCCTCTGGGCTCTACGATCCTCCCGCATCATGAGGATGACGACCGGGCAGATCCAGTGAGGAGATACGGAAACAACCAGATGGAATCTGTCTTTCAGTCGTGGACACACGACGAGATCATCCCAGGCAGCGGCTCCAGTGGGTACAGCGCGTTTGCGTACGATTTCCCGTCGTCCTACAGTTCGTATGAGCCAGTGTATGACGCATTTGAATGGGCTGAGGATGGCGAGTATGCAACTGAAGGAGTAGAAAGCTCAGTGATGGATGGAGGCTCCAGGACGATCACTCTGGCTCGCAAGGCATCTCTGCTGGGTTTTTCAACTGAGAGCAACCACTCGCAAGAGTTCCAGCGAGAGACGCTGCGATCCCTGATGGTCGATGGCACGATCCCAAGAAGCAACAGGTCATTCGCGTCCTCCTACAGCAACAGCACAGCTGATGCCTCAGTGGGAAAGAAGAGTACTACCGGAAGTGCTTCTCAGGTCCCGTTCTCGCCGGAAACTTCCACAGATCCGCTGTACTTCAGCGCGTTTGGACCAAAGGACATTGCGTATCGCGAATCGTTCCGTGTCGACATTTGGGCGTACCTGCGTCAGCAGCGCGACGAGATGCTCGAGACAGCTCTCGAGCAGAATGAAGCGGAGGTCGGGCAGCACGTGCAGCCGTTCCACATCCAGCGAGGTACACTGATCACCGTGATGCTGGAGGCGAACGACCATTTTGGCATTCACGGTGACGATTCCAAGACGTTCCGGTGGCATGGGGATGTCAGCGGCGTCTCGTTCGAGTTGTATCGAAAGCAAACCAACATTTGGAACCCAGAAGAAGACGAGAGTGAGAGCGAGCTCTGTATCGCCAGGATCATCGCTGGGACAAAAGTGTCGCTGCTCTACATTCGCTTACACACAGCGCCTCAACGAGGTGATACTGCTGAGTTTGCGATCCTTGAGTCGAATCTCGAGCACGTGAGTGCAGAAGTGCACGAGATCCCGTCGCAAGACCTGGAGATCATCCGACCCGTTGGAAGTGGCGCGTTCGGGGACGCGATGCTCGCCAAGTGGCACAACAACAAGACCGAGGTGGTCGTCAAGATGCTGCACAAGGATATGTACCGCAACTCGGACGCGGTCGCCGAGTTCCAGCACGAAGCGGCGGTGATGCACATGCTGGGCAAGCACCCGCACGTCGTGGAGCTGCTTGGTATTTGCAGCAACTTTAGCACGAAGAGTGCGGACTCGTCCTTCTCGCTGGTGACCGAGTACCTACCGAATGGCAGCCTTCAGGACGTGCTGCGAACGTCCCCACGACATGGACACCATCAACAGTCAAGCCACAATGGTGACGAGTTTGCTATGCTCTATGATAGCAGCACCTCGTCTCCGTTCGGGTTGTTCTCGCGAACGGTGATGGCTCGAGACGCCGCACACGGACTCGCGAACATCCACCAGGGCCACTTTCTGCACCGAGACATCGCCGCACGGAATTGCCTCGTGGATGGCCATTTTCGCGTCAAGGTGTGCGACTTTGGTCTGTCGCGGAAGCTGAACCCGTCGGGTTTCATGTTTGACGACGATCGCCATGGGTTTGGACCACTGAAGTGGATGGCCCCCGAGTCGATCCTGCCTCCGCACTTGTTCTCCATGCAGTCGGACTCGTACATGTTTGGCGTGCTTATGTACGAGATCTTCACGGGCGAGCAGCCGTTCCCAGCACTGTCGACGAGAGACGCGATCGCTCTCATTCGAGAGGGGAAGCACGTGCCGATCCCGTCAGCTTTGCCTGCGACGCACGCCAGGCTGATGCAGCGGTGCTTCGAGCTGCACCCGCTCCATCGCCCGACGATGGACCAGATCTACTCGACGCTCGACGGCTGGATCCTCCAAGATACCAAGACCCACGTCGTGATTTAAACATGTGGTAGAAGCAAATTGGTGGTGCGTGCACATATATGTTGATTATTTGTTGTTTGTCGTTGTTGTTGTAGAAAATGGTCCAACTCGTCAAGACACTATCCGGATAGCAGTACAGTATACAAGTGTCCAGCTTTCACGGACAAAATAAAACAAGCGACCTACGCAAATGGACCATTTTCGCGCTCGTCCTCCTGGTCCAGTGACGTCAGCGGGGTGTACGCTGCAAACATTTGCTGGAAGTCGCGCTGGATCCGATCGTCCCGGGCTTTCAGCGCCACGAACCCAGCGAGTAGCACCGCCAGGCAGAGCGCTCCCAGCACGATCGCCCACGACGTGGACGATGAGAGTCCATTTTGGTTGGCTGCCATCTCACTTGCTGCAGTATCTTCTGAGGTCATCGGATTGCTCGAGATCCCTGTCGACATCGTTGAGATGGAGTGTAGACGCACGTGTTCAATGGTTGCAGCCTCATCGAGTCCATATACAACCTTATTGAGGTGCGCGCGCATCTTCATTGCGAGTGTGAGTGAAGCGCTCGGGTTTTGAAGCAGCTTGGCAGTCGACGCACGGCATGCATCGTTCTCACACGGGATGAAGAAGAACACCTCTACACAGCCACTGCCTGCACTGTTATCACCTTTTCCGTTGCATGTGCTGTCGTCGACGCTCTTCAAGAGCACATCCTTGGCGCTCACGTTCGCAACCGCGCCGATCGCTACCTGAAAACTCTCGAGCATCGCGCCGCGGAACTGACTCGAGCGGATGCCTGTGATCTGCGCTTTCCCCTTGACCGCATCTGGGTCTTCGATGACGCGACAGTGCGAGTTCTGGCGTCTCAGATCGTGCGCATCAAGGCACAGACCGCAGGCATCAAACGATCCACGGCCGTCGCAGATCCCACACACGTCTCTTTTCGCAGATCCATTCGGCACTCCCTTGCAGTCCAGACAGCTCTTGTCCCGCAAAGCGTCCTCCTGTGGAAGACACCGTCCGCAGATATCGAAGGAGCCCGTGCCGCCACAGACGCCACACTCGTCCAGATCTTTCCCACTGTGTGGGATCCCATCACAGCCCGCGCATTTCCGATTCCAGAGGACCGCATTCTCACGCAAGTTGCAGTCGCCACAGTCGTCGTGTTCAAGTGGGGCGAAGCACGAATCGCTCCAGAACACCTCCGAGCAAGCCTTCGGAGCCGGTGCTTTCCCTTCAAAGCCAGCGCACATCACCTTCAGCGGCGCACAAGTCGCCAGTGAAATTGGTTCGTCGCACGACAAAGAGCCGTGGAACGGCACATCGTTCACTGAGAACTGAGGGACCGTGACGACTCCAAACTTGTACTTCGCCTTGATCTGAGCGTTCAGAAGGCTCTCGCCTTGCTCAGTTACGCAGATTGCGATCTGATCGATCGGGATACTCAGAGATGATTGCACTTGGCGTGAGCACTCGACGTTAAACTCGTCGGTTGTGGCGTTCAGCGGACTGCACTTGTTGTTGAACGCAGTGAGGTAGTCCCAAAAGAGCGTTGATTTGTTCAATTGCTTGGTGTATTGCGTGATGCACAGTTGGCGGATATCCTCTCCCAGTACGTCTTTGCCGTCCAGACCAACAGTGTTGTTACGCTCTGGGTCGTAGGTGCAGAACCTGTTGTCGTAGATGCAGAGCTTCTCGCAATGAGAGGGACCTGGTACTCCTCCACCACCTTCAGCTTCGGTTTGCTCTTTTCCCAGACACCCCCACGTGCTGCCTTCAAAGACATCGTAGTATGGCGTGAATTGCATGTGACTCGCTGCTGCTTTGCCGCCACCTTCATCGCCGTCTTCATCGTCAAAAGCTCGAACGATATTCGCAAATGTAGTGAGAAACGAACGCAGCGCTGGTGAGCTCCGCGATGAGAACCAAAGCGCAACGTCCAAGCGATGGTCTGGATTTGGCACTTCCCAGTTGATCAGCACCACCGTTGTCTTTGCAGTTTCCATCATCTTCATGAGCTTTAGCGCGTCCTTGTGGTGGATTAGAAGTGACGGGATGCGGATATCACCGCTCGTGCCATCGTCCGCCATAGTCGGAAGCGCTGCTGCTCTGTCATCGGCCTCCTCTTCTCCGTTGTGAATCACCACGCCTGTGGCTGAAGCTTCTTGTGCGTGACGCACTTTCTCTACGAAATGGCAGTCGCCGCGTTTGACCATGAGCACAAACGCCGACATGTCACCTCCATCAATGCCTTCATCGTTCGTCACAACGCCAGCACTCTCCCTTTCATCCAGTCGACTGCTGTTCATGCTGCTTGTGAGCTTGAGGATCCCGCTCTGCTCGAGCGCTTGCGCCATCTCGGTGCGGTTGAATGGCTCACACGCTCTGCGGTTCGCCAGCGGCGCCAGCACCAGCGGTGCGACGAGGTCGTGTCCGACGGTGTCAAAGCGTCCAAAGAGCGCCAGCTGGTGCTCAAAGCCCGCGTTCGCACCGCCAGCGTCGTCTTCACCCGGGAGCACCGGTGTGATCACGCGAAACGCGCCAGAGCACGCGCGCGACAGCAGCAGCAACAGCAGAACCGGGAACTTGAGCATGGGTGATCGCATGAGAGGCGTAGAGATTGACTCTGTCGTCTGAAAGATCCACAACGCAATTCCATTATTGCACCTCTTCGATGTGACAACAGGATCTTTTAAGTCTGCGTCCTGAAATAGTGTTTTTACACACAGTTTACTCTTAAATCATTAGATTTGAGGATTTACATTCTTAAATCAGTAGATTTCTGGATTTTCAAAAATCCAGAAATCTACTGATCAGTCAAAACAAAGCCGTTTGAGATGTTTCGATTATTACTGATGGCACTGAGAATGTCCTACTGGTCCCTATGCCTGAATATATGGATGTGGCTGGCTACGCATTCCCGCAACACGTACGCTGCGAGTCTTTCCAGCCACTTTTTTCTGTCTACGTTTCTTGCGCTACTGACC
>JAASFI010000277.1:0-37444 GCA_023333705.1 Globisporangium viniferum
GAGACGGCTCAGACTGACCAGCTCATCACGGAGAATATTCCCGTCCCAAATTCTCCTGGCGAAAGTTCTCACAAGCGGAGAAAATTCGCAAAACGTGATAAATTTTCATGGGTGCGGAGACTTTTTACAGCCACAGTACCTTCAATGCGGTTGCAATCGCGGCCAGGGCGAGGCCATGTGTGCGAAGTCGGCAACCTATTTTTCTTTCTTCAAGCGAGTGCATCACTAATATATGTTTGCAAAAAATATATATCAAAGGTGACATTCTCGATAAATTCCGTAATAACTAAAGTTGGAACAGAGCAGACATCACAATACAGAACGGTTCGCGCTGTGTGCTATTTGTTTGATTTCGTTAGTCTGCCGCTGCTGAAATATACAACAACAAGGCTCCTTGTTCTGGAGCAGCTCGAGTTACTTTGCAAGGTAGTCCAGGGTGTCGACACTAATGCTGAAGATGAGAATACCAGACACCGCACAAGTACTGAGACTGACAACGCTACATTTGAGCACTAAACATTTGACTGTTTGACACTATAAACATGCACATCACACAAGTCTGGACAAAAACTTTCACTTTGCGTTGCTCGGGAAGCTCTCTGGATTTACACCTGAAGGTGTGAGGACCACTACAGTAATAATTACATTGTCTAGGGATGCGTTAAATAAGACATCGAAGATGGCCATGAAGTGCGCAATGGACTACGGTGTTGCAGACACCATACGCACAGGATACGCGCATCACAATTATCTTCTTTATTCACCCTAGACAAAAGAACAGAGTGTGACTGACGAGATAGATGGCGCTCTTCTCGCGATACATGAGCGCGGCATGACCGTAGGTCACATGAGCGCAGCTAGCGCCTCATGATATGGCGTGAGCACCTCGTAGAGTGCGGACGCCTGATGTGAAGCATTATTGAGAACGCAAGGGAGGAGCACGCACCTGTACAAGGACGCGTTAAAGATGCTCAAAAGTGACGGTAACGTTACTGTAAATCCAGAGCCTCTCCGTGCAACGCACTGCATTGTGCAAGAGGATAACAATCAGCGAGCAGATGATCAATCGTTTCTCTTCCGAGTTCCTTTCCGATAGATACAAGAGCATTGACTGCCCAGACCGCACCCACCACCCAGCACCACACCACTACCCATCGCTGAGTTGCAATTGCATGCTCGACGGACGAATAGAAGGAGTACATAGCTGTATCATCCGAGCAGTTAGTTTAGTGTCCTCCTGAGAGAGACAATTAAACAAAATGTATTAAAAACCTTTGCGTGTCATCGTATTCGTTCTACGTGAGTGCACTTATTCAGAAAGTCTACAGCGTAGCATCCACCATTCCTTTCTCTCTCTCTCTCTCTCTCTCTCTCTCTCTCTTTTCAACGGTGTCTCGCCTGCTGTGCCTGGACGAGCGATCGGTAATCGGTAGACCCCATCGCGCAGCTGCATGAGCTCCTCGTGCGTGCCTTGCTCCGCGATGGCTCCCTCGCTCGTCACCGCGATCAAGTCTGCGTTGCGGATCGTCGACAGTCGATGCGCGACGATGATGGTCGTGCGCTGTTTGGCCGCCAGCAAGCGGTCGAGCGACTGCTGAACCACGCGCTCGCTCTCGTTGTCCAGCGCGCTCGTGGCTTCGTTCAGCAGTAGCACCTCCGGGTCGCGCAGGATCGCGCGCGCGATCGCGATGCGCTGCTTCTGACCGCCCGAGACCTGCGCGCCGCGGTTGCCCACGTCCGTGTCAAAGCCCCGAGGGAAGTTGCGGATGAACCCAAAGGCATTCGCTTTCTTTGCGGCATCGATCACGTCGTCGCGCGTCGCCCCCGGCTTGCCCACCGCGATGTTCTCGGCGATCGTCCCCGTGAAGAGCACGGGCTCCTGGCTCACGAGCGAGATGCGCTCGCGCAGCCACGATAGACTCAGGTCATGCAGGTCTGCGCCGTCGAGCGTCACACTCCCCGCGCTGGGGTCGTAGAAGCGCTCGAGAAGCGCGATCGCTGTGCTCTTGCCGCTGCCGCTGGCGCCGACAAGCGCCACGGTCTGCCCCGCGGCGATCTTGAGGCTGTAGTCGCTGTAGATCTGGGTGTCTGGGCGAGACGGGTACCGGAAGCTCAAGCGCTTGAACTCGATGTCACCGCGCACCACTGGCAGCACAGTGCCGGAAGAAGACGTCGAGTCGATCTGCGGCTCGCGATCGATGATCTGGAAGATGCGCTTTGCCGCCTCTTTCGCGCGCGCAGACGCCGCCTTGTTCTGCGCCGCCATGCCCACGGCCAGCGTGCTCAGACGGATCACCAGCAGCGCCATGTACATGTCGTTGTAGCTGTTGTAGCCGTTCGTGACGAGCACGCCAACGATCCAGAAGAGGAACGCAAAGTTGACGTACAGCGTGCTCTGCGCGACGCCGAACGCGACGCCCGTGATGACTCCTGCCTTGACGTCCGTGCGCTTCGAGACCGAGAGGAGCCGCATATAGGCTTCATTGAGCGCTTGCTCCATACTGAACGCCGCGACCGTGTGGATCGAGCCGATCGCCTCGGCCAGGAGCGAGCCCGCCGCCATGTCGGCGTCGTTGTGCTCCTTCTTGTTCATCGTGCTGCGCATCTGCTTGGCCTCGATGAGCGACGCGAAGAGCGGGATCGGCAGCGTCGCGATGATCGCGAGCGTCATCTGCCAGCTGTACGCGAACACGATCGCAAAGCCGATGCCGAGCGTCGTCGCGTTCACGAGCCCCTGGTTGAGTGTGTCCAAGGAGACCGCCTGCAGGATCGCCGAGTCGGCTGCGAGCCGAGACACGAGCGCCCCCAACGCGTTCTCGTCCAGGTCGAACCAGCCGATCTCTTGGCGCAACATGGCGCCGAACGTCAGCTGGCGCACGCGCGTGACCAGCTTCTGCGAGACGTGCGCAAAGCCGACGTGCTGCACGAGCGTCGAGACGCCGAACACGATGCCGATGCCAAGAAGCCCGAGCAACCAGTAGCGCGCCTGGACGACCATCTCGTGCTTGGTCAGGTCGAACTCGTAGAAGAGCAGCGTGATCTTGGCGATCATGACCCCCCACACGGGGTACACTGCGGCGTTCAAGACCGCGCCGATGCTGCTCATGGCCATGAACTTCCACTCCGGCGCACTCAGCTGCCAGATGCGCGCGATGGATCGATAGCCGCCCGCGACGCTCTCTTGAGACTCGCTGTCAGCGCTTCCATCCTCGGTCTTGACAAGTGCTGAGCCATTGTCGTCGTCGTTGTCGAGACTGAGTTTGCTGATCCGCGCTGCTCCGATGGGGGCAGCAAGGAGCTCGAGCGTTGACGCTGCTCTTGGCTCTCTGCTCCAAGCGAGTCGGACACGGTTGGTGTGTAACCCACTGCCGTGCGCTCCGCTGAGTGTAGCTCTTCGGATTCCTGAGAGTGCAATTGCGCATGCACGAGCGCGCGATAGTGACCGTCGGAGATGCTCATCAGCTCATCGTGTGAACCAATCTCCACGATCGCGCCGCAGCGGTGGACAGCAATGCGGTCCGCATTTCGGATCGTCGACAGGCGGTGCGCCACGGTGATCATCGTCCGCTTGGTCGTCAGCAGCCGGTCAAGCGATTCCTGCACGACGCGCTCGCTCTCGCTGTCCAGCGCGCTTGTCGCTTCGTCCAGCAGCAAGATCGGAGGGTTCTTGATGATCGCGCCCGCAATCGCGAGCCGCTGCTTCTGACCACCCGAGAGCTGCGCCCCGCGCTCGCCCGCTTCGGTCGCAAACCCGCCCGGGAACTCCATGATGAAGTCGTACGCGTTCGCCATCTTGGCTGCCTCGACCACGTGTTCGTCGGTTGCAGACGGCGCTCCATAGCGGATGTTCTCCATGATCGACGTCGCAAAGAGCGCCGGCTCCTGGCCGACGAGACCCACTTGCTCGCGCAGCCACTTGACGTTCAGCTCGCGGACGTCCACGCCGTCGAGCGCCACGGAGCCGCTCAATGGGTCGTAGAAGCGCTCGAGCAGCGACACGACCGTACTCTTGCCGCTGCCGCTCGGACCCACGAGCGCCACGGTCTCGCCCGCTCGGATCGTCAACGAGTAGTCGCTGCACACCAGCACGTCGGGGCGAGACGGGTACGCGAACGACACGTTGCGGATTTGGATCTCGCCCGCCACACGATCGAGTTTCTTGCCGTCGTCGCTCAGCGGGTCGACGCGCGACGCGTGCTTGATGACCTGGAAGACGTCGTACGCTGCCGCGCGCGCCGAGAAGACCGATTGGATGCATGGGCCAACCTGACCCATCGCCATCGACGCGTTGATGACAACGAAGAAGACGATGAGCACGGTCCCGCCGTTGTAGCACCCTCGTCCGCTGCACGAGTTGCCGTCGAGCTGGTCGTCGGCGACCTTGACTGCTCCGTAGAACATCCCGCACGCGTAGGTGCAGAACATGGTGAAGTACATGAACCCAGTGCCCCAGCCGACGGCAAAGCCTTTCTTGATGCCAGCTTGCGTCGATGCGACGAGCGCGGCTTCGTACTTCTCAATGAAGTGCTTGGTGGCGTTGAACATGTGCACCGTGCGAATGTTGCTCAGCGACTCCTGCGCGATCGCGCCAGCTTTCCCGTACGACTCGATGCCCGCGCGCGTCGCTGCCGAGATCACGCGCGCCGAGAACGTACCGGCGAGTGCAATGAACGGCGTGAGCGCGAGCAAGATCAGCGTGAGCTCCCATCCGTAGACGAAACCAATGATGACTCCAGACACACCGACAGAGCAGAGGCGCAGCGCGTCGCCAACTTTGCTGCCCATGCCTTCTTGAAGCGTGACCGTGGCGTCGGCAACGCGGGGCGACAGCTCCATCGGGTTGTTCACGTCGAACCAGCCAATCTCCTTGGTCAGGATCGCGCGCACGTACTCGGCTCGAATCCGCTTCGCCTGGCGTGACGCGGAGATGGACCAGCACGCCACTTCGATCACGTCGCACACGAAGACACCGATGGCGACGTAGACAAACTCGAGCGCGACCGTGCTGATGTCGGAGCGCAGAAGGTCGGACTCGGTCGTCACGGTCGAAGGGTTGAAGGTGTTGAGCATGTTCCCGTAGATCACGGTCTGCATGGGCGCCGCCACCCCGGAAGCCAGCGCGGCGACCCCACCGAACAGTATGAGCAAGTGATCGGTCCTGTCCGCGTACGCGAAGAGCTCGCGCAGGGACGCCAACTGCTTGCTTGGAGGCCGAGGCGTCCGGACTCCTGGCGGCGTACGCAGCTTCTGCTTGGAGTCGATTGTCTTGGTCGTCTCGCGGCGTTTCCAGCGCAGCAAAGGGCTTGTCCAGCTCGCGGTCGCTCGTTGGAGAGTCCATGGAGTGAGTGGTCGTCAATTGAATTGGTCGCAGGATTCAAATGCGCTCGAATGAGTAGCTTTGAAAGTGAACAAGAGAGAGAGAGCAGAGCAGAGCCCTCGAGCTCCCTTGACTCCCTTGACTCCATCATCCGAGAAGAACCAGCGTATCTCCCTCTATCCGGATCTCACAGCGAAAGGCTGCAGTGCTGCTGGGTGATGGGGTCTCGGTGGTACTTGCGTGTGAGCTACTACAGTAAGTCGTACATGTAGTAGACTGCGCTCTTGTTCTATCGGAAAGGAACTCGGAGAACAATCCGAGCAAATGAAGCTGCTCGCTGATTGTTCTCCTCTTGCAAAAAAGGACGCTTGATTGCGTCTGACTTGAGTGAGTAGTACGACTCGAGCGCCGGAATGTCCTTTCCGAGGCGGTTGGTGAGGAAGCTGTGGAGGTCGGACACGAGCGAGCTGATGCACGCAAACGACGGCGAGATCGTGTTCAGCTCGACCTACAGGAGGCGCTGGTAGTCGTTCGGGATGTCCGCCTGCTGCTCGTGGAGCATGTAGTCGGATCGGCGGGTCCCCAGGTACGCCTTCTGCTGCACGCCCTCCACCTGCACCAGCTTGGAGAGCTCCAGCAAGCGGCCAGTGAACGCATCTTCAGCAACGACACTAGCGTAATAAACACACAGTCCAAGTCCAAGTCAGCCATGATACCATCACATTTCCATGCAAGAGCAGTGCAAAATAGCTTACGTGGAGACGGTCGAGTGCAGCCATTCGATGTCGCGACTCACGCGATCCACCAGGCGCCCATACACTGGCGAGAGGGCGATGCCATGCTCAAACTGCGCCTTTGGGAGCTACATTCACACACACCCTGCAAAGCAAGGAACGGCACAGAACCTACCTGCACTGGCAGCAGACAGAACGGGATGTGCGTGAACGTCGCGCTCGGCGCCTTGCTGACTGGATCGCGCCAGCCGACGAGCAGTCCGTGCGCCGCCGCCCAGGAGGTCGCGCTCTCCTTGACGCTCGCGAGCTGCTCGCTGCCGATGGCCGATGACCGCGCCGTTCTCGTCTTTGCCGTCGGCGGAGAGCGACGTGCTGCTGTGTGAGGAGGACGCCACGGCAGCCAGGAGGTCGGCCATTCGAGCTTCTGCTTGTGCTGGCGGAGGTGGTGCTGAGCGTGTGCTTGGCTGCGAGTGCGAAAGTGAGCTTGTGTGCGAGCAAACAGGTGGTAGAAAAGCCTTTGACGCGTTTCGAGAAGGCGGTGGTTGAGTTAAACCCATCTGACCATCAGAGCCGTCTGACCCAAATGTCCAAGCCAAATAACAGCGTTTGGCTCGGTTTCTTGGCCCAAATGTCCGGTTGGCATGAGTGATGTTCCTTGACCATCACTCGGCGTACCAGTTCCCCCTCCCCCCCCAACCCTAAAAAATCAAACGCGCATGTCTGTTCTGTTTAAAGATGCACTGCGGGCTGTACATGCAGTGTTAGGAGAATTGTTGCACACTCGCCGCCGGATCGTTCATGGTCGCCATGGGAGGGAGGGTGAGTCTAGCCACCTAAGCTCTGGGGTCAAATACCCAACGCTACAGCTCCTACATCACGAATTTCTCAGTGCATTGATGTCTGCAATTGGCTAGTACAAGAATCGTTTGGATCGTCACTCCAACTACACTTTGTGTTGTTGCCATCCGCTGTATCACGCGATCCGAGCATAGAGAAAATGGGTGCGGTGGGCTGGCTGCACTAATACTCGAGCTCTCCGGATTTGGAGTACAGTAGACGAGATGTTAGTCGATGGTAACGATGATCATGGACAAAAGCGCTAGGCTAGGCTGCCAATGAGGAAGGATAGTACCTTCCGGCCAGCAGCGCGCGGTCGTTCTTTTGGCTCTTCTCATGGGGATGCTGCTTTTGCTTGGAGACTTACTTGGTGGTTCACTCTCGCGGAGCTGGAGGCGAGCGGTGCGATGGTGTCGCTGTGCTGTCGTCTTGGTTGTACAAGAGTACCTCTAAGCCTCTCTCGCTCGTGATAGTTCTTGGGCGGGAGCTCGCTTGACTTCTCGTGCTCTCTGCCAATTGCCTTTTCTATTTTGGCATCCACGGTCAGACATCGCGCATGCCATGTCGGCGCAGATATGCGTTCTGAATTCTGACAAGGGTTTAGAAACCTTTGGGCAAGTGTTAGCAACTTGGTAGTGAAACACTACTGAAAAATAAAAGTTGCAACCGTGTAACGCGGTTCGTTTCAATGACACTTGACATATGTTCTTCTGAACTTATGTCAAGTGTCATTGAAACGAGGTGATGGTTCCACAAGACCGTTCCCCCATCGAGACTTGCAACAAAACGAAAACAGTACACTCAATTCCGCTTTTTTGCAAACATTTGGGATGTTTTTGAACCTTGAAAATTTCACTATCGTTTTTTGAACTCGGCCGTTTTTTGGTAAAAAGGGTTGAACTGGAGTGGCTCCTTGGTATTTGCCAAAACAATTCAGCAATAGCTAAACTCGATAGTGATATTTCTGAGGGAAAGCAATCCAGACCCCCTCCTCCTTTTTTTGAGAATTCGATCAGGCTTTTCCAGCAGCAGCAGAGCGATTCAGCAGCCATGGCAGCGCCGGAAGTGGAGGTGGTCGACGGCGGCGGCGGCAGTGGGAACGCTGTGCTGCCGGCAGAGGACAAGGCCAAGCAGCCGCCGTCGCCCAAGGTGATTTTACGCAAGGTGGTGACGCGCGCGCGTCGCAGCGGGCTGCGTGTGGCGCTGGGCGTGATCTTCTTCTTCGGGTTCACGTCGCTCGTGCTCACGGCGCGCAGCGCGTCGTTCTCGCACGCGTGGCACCGATCGTTCGGCGGCGGCACCAGCGGGGGAGGCGGTGGTCCGAGCGGTGGCATGCTGCGTCACACTACGCGTACAGTGGTGCCTGTGCTCGTGCACAGCGAGGACCAGGAGGCGCAGTTCGACAGCAACGCGAGCGCGGTTGAGGAGAGCGTGAAGACGAACAGCAAGGAGAACCTGGAGCTGCGCGCCACGGTAGATACAACCGCAGCAGTAGCAGTAGCAACAGCCGCAGCGACAGTCACGGAACTGCCAGTAGCGAGTGTGGGAACCGAGCAGGCGAAGGCGCCCGTGTCGCCTCCAAAGTACGCGTTGCTGCGCGTGATCGGCAACGCGCTGCCGCCGCGTCACGACCCGGCGCGCACACTGCAGAACCTGCGCTTCATTTTGGAGAAAGAGCATCTTGACGACGACGCGTTGGAGCTCGCGAAGCACTGGGTCGTGAACCGCATCTTGGACGACGAGCTCCTGGCGCAGATCAAGGCGCTGCTACAGGAGTTCAATGCGAACTTCACGGTGATCCCGTTCGAGCTCCACGCATTCGCGCAGCAGCCGTACCGCGTGGTGGTCGAAGACGAAGGCGTCGACCGCGTGCACCAGGACCAGATGGGCGACGGTGGGCCGCAGGGCAAAGGCGAGTGGACGAGCGTGCAGCAGCAGAACGAGATCTTTGACGCGAAGAGCCGCTACGCGCTGAGCGTCAACGCGGCGCGCAACGTGATGCTCGACACCGGCAAGCGCATGGGCGCGCGGTGGATCTTGCCCTGGGACCAGAATGCTTTCCTCACGAACGAGGCGTGGCGGCTCGTCAAGACCGATCTGTCGTACCAGGACCGGCTCGTGGCTCAGGCAGACGCGACCACGGGTGGCGCGAAGGAGCCACATCAGCTCAAGTACTTTCTCACGCCCATGGACCGCCTCGTGCAGGAGAACGACGTGATCTTCTCGCCAGACTACAAGCCGAACCCGTGGGAGGAGCCGCAGATCATCTTCCGCCAGGACGCACTCGAGCGCTTCGACGAGCGGTTCCGGTACGGGAAGCGCGACAAAGTGGCGCTGCTCGTGCGGCTCAAGATCCCCGGGCCCTGGAGCGAGTGGGGATGGAGTTCCTGGGAGAGGAAGCGCACGTTCGCGAACGTCTCGAGCGACGTGGACGGCGTGACTGTGCCACAGACCGGGTACGTGGTGCGTCTGTACTCGGGCATTCCGAGCTTTGAGATCAACGACAAGGCCGCCGCGTACTGGCGCGAGCTCAAGCGCGGCGAAGCGGTCATCAGTGTGCTCAACAAACTCGAGACGCGCGTGATGCTCGAGCTTTTTCATTTCAAGCCCGAGACGCTGACAGTGTACAGTGATACGAGGATCCAGGCAATGCAGAAGGTCTATCAGGAGAAAGGTTCCAAGGGGAAACTCCTGGCGCTCGTGAACGACGCGATCAAGGCGCTGCAGGTGAAAGATCTCTGGAGCGTCACGAGCAACGCGCCGCTCGACACTTTCAAGCAGAAGAACGTGTTCTCCAACTACTTCGACAAACCCGAGAGCGGCGACGACGCGCAGCTGCTCAAGCACATGGTGTATAACACGACCGCGCTGACGCTGGTGTGGCGGATCACGGGCGAGCAGAGCTTTGCGGAGAAGGCGATCGAGGCGCTGAAGGTGTGGTGCGTGGATGAAGCAACGGTGATGAACGCAGCGGTCTTGGACTTTGCCGATCTGTCGCACACAGGAGCACAGACCGGCAGTCCCGCGTACTGGACCGGCGCCGCGAGCGGCATCCGGCATACGGTGATCATTCCATACCTGCTCGATGCGATGCGGCTGTTGTTTTCAGCCCATGAACAGGGTGACGACGGGATGACGACTATGGCGAAGCTGCCGTCGAGTATCCTGTCAGAGCAGACCAAGAACCAGCTCCGCGCGTGGGTCGAGCAGCTCTACATGAACCTGCGGACGTCGGACCATCCGCTCAAGAAGTTCCACTCTGCGCCGTCGCTCTACGGACTCCAGTACGACCTGCAGGTCGCGTCGATGGCGGCGTTCCTGAACGACTCGCTCGCGTACCGCTACACTTTGGGCACGATGCAGGGTCGTCTCGTGCATATGGTGGACGCTGATGGCCTCTTGAATGTGCCCATTGGCGTGGCGCAGCGACCGTACGCGATGCTGAGCCTGGCGACGTGGGGCCAAGCGCTCGACGTCGCCCAGCAGCTCAACATGACGACGCACCTGTTCCAGTTCGACCTCACGCCCGACCGCAAAGAAGAGACGACGGTGAGCACTGGAGCAGGGGGTTTGCTCTGTCGCATGGTCGCCAAGCAGATCCCCTGCTGCAGTCCGCCCGAGATCGGCGGCGGCGGCGTGTTCCCCGAGGGCTCGTGCGTCAAGATGCTGCAGGACGCGACTCAAGTGCAATTATTTATTTACCGCCGCATCGTGCGCCACGCGGTGGTCAAGTGCCCGTCGCTCGCGGGAGTCTGGTCCTGCGCCAGTCTCGCGACGCTCGAGGTCGCGCACGAAGAGCTCAAGACCGAGGAACTGAGCCGGTACCAGCTGCCGCCGTATCCGTTCTTGTACAGATAGCGAAACAACCAACCTGACTGACAGACAGACAACGCAAGCAAACAAGTCTCCGCAGTAAATAGAGCTAACTACTCTCTTTTTATATTTTATTGTGTGTTAAGATGAATGGCTGGTGGATGGCGTTTGGGCAAACTGCGGAGCTGTGCTCAGTGGTCAGCAGATGAAGTCCACTGCTGTGTGTTGGCCTTCTCCTGCAGTGCGGTAGAGCCAATTCTGCTGGCTTTCATTTCCATGGCCAGTGCTGTTGTTGGAGTTCTGGAACTGGAAACTGTCGTCGTCAAAGACTTCGAATTCGCCAGCCTTGGTGCCGCTGCTGCTACTTCTCCTTGCTGGCTTGACGTAGTCGGCCCCCATGCCGAACGGGTACATCACCGCACTGGACGAAGCTCGCTTAGTGGTGAGAGGCAGACTCCCGTGCGGGTGCTGGATGCACATGGGCACCCAGCCGTGCTCGAAATGGAAGAACACGAGCGACGAGACCATGATCCCGAGCATCACGTCCACCGTGTAGTGCTTCCTGCCGGAGACGCAGAGCGCTGCTAGCACGATGAGAAACGTCATGCCCGTCACCCACCGCAGTCGCGAGAAGCGCGCAAAGTGGCGGTCCATGGTGCGCAAGTAGAGCAGCAATGCGCTGTTCGTGTACGCCATGTGGCCCGAGAAGATGAGGTCGCCGCACGAGTTGAACTTGCCGTACATCGGCCCCACGCGCGTGACAATGTCGATCCACGACGTGGGCGGGAAGTAGAGGTCGCTCCCGGGGCGGCAGTGAGGCGCGGGACCGGGCAGCGACGTGAGCGACACCGTGAGCATGCGCAAGCCGTACGAGACCGTCGCGACGCGGAAGAACGTGGCGATGACGCGGCAGCGGTTCTCGCGCGTCATGAAGAGCGTCTGCAGCATGCCGAGCACGGGCATCACGGCCGTGAGCACGTCGCTGAGCGGCCGCCACTTGGAGTCCACACTTTGCTCGGGGATGAGCATGAAGCCCAGGTCGCGCAGCGGCACGTTCGACGGCGCGTGCAGGTAGAACGCGATGTTGGTCGAGAACACCATCGCGAGCGACACGGCGATGAAGATCTCGGCGTGGTCGGCGAGCACGCGCACGTCGTCGCCGCACTTCGCACGCACGGCGCTGCGAAAGTAGAGCAGCGACACCGTGAACATGGACCAGAGTGTGCCGTTCTTGAGACGCCGCTGGGGCTCGTCCGGCTCGACCACAAACTTGAAGAAGAAGATCCAGTTGGCCACTGCAAGCACGACGATCAGCACGACGAGCGCTTCCCAGAAGACGAAGCCTGCGACTTCACGCAGATCGACGCTCCGACAGAGCGCGCAGAACCATCCCGTGGTATCCCTGGTCTTGGTCTTTTTCACCGCGTCATCGTAGCTGCTGCTGCTGTTGTTGTTGTCCGGAATACCCTTGCTGCTGCTGACCAACTTGGACCCTGAAGCCGTCCGCGTGCACTCGTCCTTGCTGTTCATGTTCACCACATCGCTACAACCGCCGCCGCCGCTTGTACTCGCAGAGGGGTCTTCCATGTCCAGCAGGATCGCGACGGCGGGACCCGACATCTTGCGCTTCGTGCGCGAGAAGAAGGACGGGAAGAGCGACGACGCCATGACGCTCGCCTGCTCCACACTATCGGATCAATCGCCTCGCTTCGTCGTCTTCTTCGTCTTGCTCGCTCGGCACGGAATGAGCAGAATGGAATGCGAAAACGAATGCAGCCGGCAGTTTGGGGTAATGGCTGCTGAGAGAATCAACGAATGAAAGACGGGGGTGGTGGCTGGACTCACACACACAAAACTGGGGCGATCCTTCCGAGGAAAAGAAAACAAACAAGCAGCTAAAAATAGAATCTTCGCGCGCGCGCGTCCTTTCGGGTTCTTGGCTTTTCAGCTTCAGCTTTTGGCTCGTGAGCGTGAGCGAGGGCGACGCGAATAGATCGGCCGATCAATCGATAGATCGATCCGCTCAGACTCTGCACGACAGAGCCTTATCTGGATATGCGGATGGTGCTGATGACCCAGAAGGATGCGGACCGGTGATGACGCCGAGAGGGGTTGTGCGAACCTGCGCGGCGGCGGCTGCTGTTGTGGCGGCGTGCTGGTGGCTTGGATATTTGTAGCTGCAAGCCAGTGGCGGCGAAAAAATAGCTCTTCGAGTCAACTGGATACAGTTGGGATAATAAGGAGGAAGTGAAAGGTTACGTAACCTCTGAATGTGACCTTTCTTTACGATCTTGAAAGATTACAAGAGTTACAGTGGGACTTAAAAACTCAAAGTCAGGAGGGATACGTAAGTTCATTGGACTTAGCTGAACTTGATAAGAGGAGTGCATACGTATTTTATCAGAAGCACGTATTTAAGAAAAGTATCACGGAGTGAGTCAAGATGTAGACGAATGCCAAATGGCAAGATACAGTTATGGGGCAAAATCATCATTTGTTAGTCGCTTTGTATCAATTGCTCCCCTCCACTCACTCAATCGTACTGCGCGCCTCACTCCTTGTAGAACTCTTCACTCCCATTGCCCTCACACACACAATCCATTGCTACATAAATTGCTAGATGGAGCTGCTCGCCACCTTCCTCCCTCTCCGAGCAGCTCCCAGCTAAAAAACCACACACTCAAACTCAATCGAAAACTCAGCATACCCCGGCATCACTCATGGCAGCAGCAGCAGTCACGGTCCGCACTGCGTTCTCCTTTTGCTGTGCCTACTGCTTCATCTCCGAGGTCTTCTGCTGGTGGTGCTTCTGGTGGTGTCCGCCTGACTTGCACTTGGCGCACTCGCATCCAGGCGAGCACTGCTTCTGCTGCGCGCAGTCGCTGCAGGTGCACCCTGGCGAGCACTGCTTGCCGTGCTGCTGCTGCTGCTGCTCACCGCCGCTGGTGAGGCTGCTGCTGCTGCTGCCGGTGGACACTTCACCCTGCTCCTTGAGCTCCTTGGTCTTCTTCTCCTGGGCCTGGCCGAACGGCGTCTCGCTCCACAGTTTCTCAAACTCCTCGGGGGTGCCCTTGAGGCAGAGTGTCTTGTGCTCGCCCTCGTCGCCGCGGTTCTTGCGGCTCCAGATCGTCTTGAGGCGCTTGTCATCCACCTCGCGCTCGTGCACGGCCTTCAAACGGCCGGTCGAGTCCTCGTAGCGGCGGCGCGTGCTCGCAATGCGGCGGCCCTTGTCGTCCACGACCGACGAGTTGCTGAACGAGTACGATGAGAACGCGCGGTTGCCCTCGCGCTGCGACTCAGGCAGCACACGCTCCGGCTGCTGGCCTTGCTCGACCACCGGCAGGTCCTTGAAGAACTCGTCGTCCTCGCGGTTGCTCGGCGCCGCGAGCATGCTCTGCGTCATCGGAAAGCGCGAGCCGAGCATCTGGTTCGCCATCATGTCGAGGTCCATCATGGACTGCTCGAGCATCGACATCGGGTGCCACAGCGACGGGCGCACGAGATCCCACGACGAAAACATCTTGTCACGTGAAGTTTCTTGGTTGTTGGACTTGTGGACTTTAGACTTGAGCTTCACTGCGCAACTTTGCAAATGAATCTCGTGTCGTCTTGCTATGTGTGTGTGAGGTGAAGCGCGGCCAGCACAGACGCGAACTGGAGATGCGAGCGTTAGCTCCTTATACTTCGCACAACGGTCTGGTAGCGCGTCGCGGCGGTTGGAAGAGCATGCATGCAATTTGCATTCTCTGTGTGAATAATTAACAGAGAGAGAGAGTACTCTCTCCTCTCTCTCTCTCTCTCCTCTCTCTCTCTCTCCTCTCTCTCTCTCTCTCTGTATCACTTCTCTAAACAGCGGAGAGCTCCGAGGAACTCTTTTGCTTCGCTGGACGATGAGCGGCAAGTAGTAGGTCGCCTGCGCCATCTTCATGAGCCGAGCCGTGCTCGTGCTCAAGCTTCTTGACGCCCTGCTGCTGCTGGAAGCACTGAGGTCAGCAGTACCCAGCCGTTATCTCCTGGAGCTGGTTCCTTCGAAGCTCAAGAGGATTGCTGCTAGGAGGCAGAACGTCTTCCAGTCGAAGCGACTGCATCGTGAGCGTGAACTTAGCTATGCACGGGATCATGCTCTTGCTGTTGTTGCTGAGGCTGCCGGACGAAGTCGAGGTAGCACCACTGCTCGTCGCGCGCCTTGGCGGACGTCGCGGTAATAATAGAGAGCAGAGAGAATGCGAGTCGCATGCATGCTCTTCCAACCGCCGCTCACTTTCAAACTTGAAGTGACCTGACGGTCAACACTCTCACCGCAATTTTAGTTTTCATCCAAACACGGTATTGTTTTACAAAGTTGTATCAAAACTAGGTTAGCACTTAACCTCATCAAACACAGGTAGGATTGCCATTCTATCTTGTTTTGTAAAATGATGAGTCCAAGAAGCCCCTGCATCTGGCAAACCCCCCATCATCAACATCGCTCAAGAGCCAAAAATCATCATCACAAAAAGAAGCGAAAGGAGATAAGGAGACAGACGTCTCTCGTTCTCTCTCTCTCTCTCTCTCTCTCTCTGCGTCGGGGAAGATGCGGCCCGGCATGCTGCCGTTGACCGCATTGCTGCTCCTGCTCGTGCACGTGCTGTGGCGAGCGGCGCGTGTCTCGCGCGCCAAGACGCGGCTCGTTCTCCGCGCGCAACGCAACCGCAACGTGAAGAAGAAGACCAGCGACGGCGAGGAGCATGGAGTGCTCTTGGCACAGAGCTTCCACGCACCGCTCTACTGTTTAAGCGGCTTGCTGCTATTGTTGCGTATGGTACTTTTTCTGTCAGTGCAGAGCGGCGCGTTCGCGGCTACTACTGATGGTGATGGCAAGTCGCCGCAATGGAATGCGACCGCGTTCTTCTGGCTGTTGGAGATGCCGAGCGTGCTACTCGTCGCGCTCTACAGCTACTTGGTGCTCTTCTACGCGTCAGTCGCGCATCTGCATCGCTGGTCGACAACGAGCGTGAGCTGCTTGGGCTCCTGGGCCAGTGTCGCGTATTTAGGTTTTTGTGGATTGCTGACGCTGCTCGCGACGCTGTTTGCGTGCCTCCGGGGCTCGCTGTTGACGATTGAACACAAGCATCATCGCGTCCAGTCTGAGCTGATGGACGCTGAAGTCACGAACATGCATGCGATGTACTCAGCACTTGTGTGGGGCGTGCTGGCACTGCTGCTGCTCAAGTACCAGGCCAAGTGCACGCAGTTTCTCTGGCGCGAGCGACAGCAGCACCGCCTGCGCGCGCTCAACGCGACGGCGCTGCACGCGATGGCGGTCTGCAGCACGCTCTTGGCGATGGTGCTGCTGCTACGCGCGTCACTGCAGCTGCTACTCGTCAATGACCAAGTCAACGCGATCACTTTCCCAGTGTCGCCATCATCCTCTTCGTTCTTCAAGCAGCTTTTTGTCCAGTACGTTGGCTGGGAGCTCGGCATTCTGTGCGTGCTCTTCCGGATGCTGAGCAAGATCCCGATCGCGTACGACTACCCGGTCGTTCAAGCGTCGCGCTCGAATGACCAGGTGGAGTACCATTTCCACGTGCCCAAGCTACGCGACATCGTGGAGGACTTTGTGGTCACAACGAGCCACTCGCTGCAGCAACGCGCGCGGCTCGAGCGCTACGACCGGCTCTTCTACGACGAGCACGCTTTCGCCAGAGATGACGAGCGTCATCTGTATCGTAGCAAGAATTGCGATCACGACGGTATAGCGGAATGCGACTATGAGAGCAGCAGCAGTTTGCTTGGAGAAGCGCGTGTGGCTCTGCTATCAGAAGAGTATCCTGTTGGTAGCACCTACACTAGCGATGACTGTGTTGTTCTAGGGCGACTAGTAGACGACGACCAGGTGTACAACAGTAACAGCGCAGTAGCACGAGAGACAGAAGAAGAGCGCGAGTTATGTAATACATTCCCCCTGTACTTTGGCTAAAACTGCGACCGCAGCCCGCCCTTGCTCTTGCCAATGTGCACGGGCAGCTTGGACTTTGGTTGCGCCTCTCTCGTCTTGGACGTGGGCTTGCGGAAGAGAATGCGGCCGTCGGGAGCTGTCACTGGCGCTGAGTTGGTAACACTCTTCGCTGGTGCTGTCTTGATAGCCGCTTTCTTTGTGGCTTGCGGTGCAGATTTTGGAAGCCCCAGGCTCCCCGAGCTGCCCGAGAGCGCGCTGCTCATGTCCTTTGTGGCGTAAAAGTCCGGCGCGATGCCCACGAGCCACCGCGGGTCGATCTTGGAGATATCGCGGATGAACTCGTCGGTCGTGAGCACGCTCTGGTGGAAGAGCAGCCACTCGGGGGACTTACCCAAGTGGTAGTACACGGACGCCGGGTGGATCTGCACGATGCGCTTATCGCGCACGGTGCGGTACGTGCCGTCCGAGTGCAGTTTGGCCGCGTTCGCAAAATACCCGCTCGCAAAGCACTTGAGAATGGCATTGCGGTCACCAGTATTTTCCTCGTTGTAAAACTCACTCTCCTTGTTGCTCTCACTCAGTACTTTGAAGCGGTTCACGTACTTTTTCAGGTGCTTGCGGATCTCGACTGCGCGCACCAGAGCGCGATGACTGAGCATGAACTCGTCGCACCAGTCTCGGCGCTTGCCGTTGTCGATAAACTCATCGTAAATCTTCAAGTACGTCAGGTGATCGCCGTCTGGATCAGCAAACACGCCCATCGCTTCGACGATCTTCTCCTTCCGTTCTCTCGACCCTCGCGCGCTCAGGAACACGTCACCCACAGATAGCACACTGGCGATGCTCAGCGCTTCGTCAGTGCAGCCGTAGCGAAGCGACGACAGCAGCACTTTCGCGAGCGTGGGTTCGACTGGGAACTCGGCGATCTGCGTGCCCAGCGGCTCGACCAGCTGGCATTTCTCATCGACCGCGCCAAGCGAGTACAGGAGCTCCAGCGCACGAATCAGCGCTTCGGGCGACGGCGGCGAGACAAACTCAAAGTGCGCGATGTCCTGGATGCCCATGCTCAGCAAGTGAAGCACCACGGTCGCCAGATTCGTGCGCTGCACCTGCGGAATCGTCTCTTTCGGGAACTTGGTGGTGAAATGCTCTTGCGTGCACAGACGGAAGCATTTCCCCGGTCGCACTCGTCCAGCGCGTCCAGCGCGCTGCTTCGCCGACGCTTTCGAGACACACGTCGTGATCAGCGACTCGACGCCCGTGAACGGGTTGTAGAACGCGAGCTTGACAAAGCACGCGTCCACGACGAACACGACACCGTCAATCGTGACCGACGTCTCTGCGATCGTCGTCGCGACAATGATCTTGCGGCGCACGTTGCGAGGCGGCGGGAGGAACACGTTCTGTTGCATCTGCAGCGGCAGCGTCGCGTAGAATGGCAGTGGCAGCAAATGCGCACCCGCACGGTCGTTGAGCGCGCGAACCACGAAATCAATCTCTTCCTGACCGGGTAGGAACACGAGAATGTCCCCATCACCCTCGTTCTCGTCGATCGCCAGCACTGTGTCGATGGTCTTCTGGAGATAGTCTCCACAGGGCTCTTTCAGGTACTCAACGTCCACGGGATACTGTCGCCCTTCGACAGACACTGCGACCACATCATCAACATTGTCCACTTGTGTCGCTCCTGGGGCGGGTGGTGTCGATAATGATGTCGAACTCGTAGCCAGCTTCCGCTTTTTCGACTGGAAGAAGCGCACAAACGTGTCCACTTGCAGAGTCGCCGACGCGATGATCACGCGCAGCTCGGGGCGGCGGCGCTGGATCTTCTTGATCAGCCCCAGCAGCAGGTCGGTCTCCAAGTTGCGCTCGTGCGCTTCATCCTGACCATAATGATAGTACGACAGCACACGTCCACAGAGTTAGAATATCAATGCGACCAGCAAAAACAAACACTTCAACCAACCGAAGTACCAGCATGATGACCGAGTATCTCGACAGCAGCGGGTCCAGCATCGTCTCGCGCAGCAGCATGCCGTCGGTGCAGAACTTGAGCTTCGTGAGCTCTGGATCCCAGTTTTCCTCGAAGCGCACAGCGAAGCCGACGTCTCTCCCCAGCGGCGTCCCGACCTCTTTCGCCACGCGCTCGGCGATCGTCATCGCAGCGATGCGTCGCGGCTGCGTGCACACGATCATCCTGCGATGGCGATTACTAGAGCTGCTCGACGCCCAGCCGGCCTCCATTAGGTACTGCGGCACCTGCGTGGTCTTGCCCGACCCCGTTGCACCCACGAGGATCGTCGTCGCGTACTTCTCGACCGCGTAGAGGATCTCGGATCGGTGCGCGAACACGGGCAGTCGCTGCCGCTGCGCGCTCAGAGGCAGCCGGTGCAGCGGGTTGAACATCACGGACGGTAGCTCTGCATCTTTCGGCAGGTCGCGCGCCTCGCCGCTGGCCTGCGCGCTGTCGTCAGCGACGCCTGGAAGCGCGCTGCCTGGTCGCCAGAATGCCATCTTGTTGGTTGCTTTTGGCTTCGAATGGCGTCGAATTGAAAGGAAGAGCAGCTTCATATAACTTGTAGGCTTTCAGTACAATACTGTGTGAAATACTATAGGCTATAATTCCGTCTGTTCCTCAATTTGAACGGCATGTGGGCAACTTTCATCTACACCTCTATTAATGACTATTCTTTTGTAATGCGTAACAAATAGAATCAATGTATCAACTGAGCAGTATTTTAGATGTTTAATAATAATATAACGAATTAAATTTAAAAAGGTTTAAAAAACGTGCCACACAATCGTGCTGCAATCCCTATTCTTGTTTGCGATGTGACAATTGCACTATCCGATCAATTGCCAAGATCCCTTCACGCACACTTTGGCAATTGCCCCCAACACCGACAACACCAAGCTCACTCCCTCCAGCAATCCCCCCAAGCAGCTCAGCACGTACACAATGGCGCAGAACACGGTCGAGATCACGCACCCGTCGGGCGCGCGCGCGCAAGTGCACCTCTACGGCGCGACGGTCACGGCATTCTTTACGGCGGACGAGCCGGCGCGCAACGTGCTCTTCGTGTCCAAGCAGGCGGCGCTCGACGGCAGCAAGCCGATCCGCGGCGGCATCCCGCTCGTGTTCCCGATCTTCGGCAGCGCGCTGGGCTTCCCGAACCACGGCATCGTGCGCACGTCCACGCAGTGGAAGCTCACGCTTCTGAATCAGGCGGCTGCCACGGAGAGCGACGCGCCAACTGTCGCGACGTTTGCGCTGACGTCGGACGACGCCACCCGCGCGGTCTGGCCCGTGGACTTTGAGCTCACGTACGAGATCAAGCTTTTCCCGAGCAGCTTGGTCACGGCGCTGCACGTGCGCAACACGTCGAGTGCGGAGATCGCGTTCCAGGCGCTCTTGCACACGTACCTGACTGTGGACGACGTGCGCAACGGCGGTGTGCAGGTCGAGGGGCTCAAGGGTCTTCACTACCACGACAAGGTGACCGGCACGAGTGCCACGGAGGACCGCGCGGCGCTCACGTTCGAGAAGGAGACCGACAGCGTGTACTCGAACGCTCCGTCGGAGATCGTGGTGCGCATCCACGGTCCGGACGGCAAGAGCCACGTTGTGACGATCGAGAAGGCGGCGTTCCTGGACCACGAGCCTGTCTCTGGCGCACAGCCGAGCGACGCCGTGGTGTGGAACCCGTGGGTCGAGAAAGCCAAGGGCATGAGTGACTTTGGCGACGACGAGTACACCACCATGGTGTGCGTGGAGCCCGGTCGCGTGAGCGAGCAGCAGAAGCTCGCGCCAGGAAAAGTGTACACGCTCCAGCAGGTCATCAAGAACGCGGCGCTCTAGGCTGCTGCTGCACTAGTGGCAGTGTAATGCCACGTGAACTGCGGTCGATCGCTCGTAAGGGCGGGCTGTAAACTTGAAGCACACACGTCTGTAGCTTTAAAGCCCACAAAATGTATCCATCTTCCCCTATCACTTTCCATGCTCTATTCTTCTCTATGTCATCAGCTTTAGAATCAGATTGAAACTGAGATTCTCAGGTTTGGACTCAGATTCCCAGACAAATGTGCGCGGTTCACCCTTGCTGAACCGCGGTTCGGGTTTTGGATTGATGGCCATGGACCGGTCACCCGCCGGTTTGCGGAATGGATGGCTGGTTGGCCGTCTGGACCATGGGGCTCAGCGGCACAATAGCGGCGGACACTAGCCAATTAAACAGGGAGCTAAGCAAACCAAGAAGCAACCATGGTAAGCAGCGATGCGGAATGAAAGGCGCCGCGTGGGCGCTCCATGCACGCGCCTTTACGTGTGTGTGTGTGTTTGTGTGTGTGTGTGTGTGTGTGCATCTGTGCTGGTCGTCCGCATGGTGTGGGTCTCGAGTGAGCAGCAGCAGCAGCAATAGCAGCAAAGGGGAGACAGCGAATGAATCAGACCGAGTCGAGTGGAGAGTGCGGTTTGTGCGAGTGGTGCTGTTCGGTGTGGTGCAAACGAACGTGCTGAACATAGCAGATCAGCATCGGCGATGGAGGCACGAAGCGTCCTGTACAGATGCAGCACAGCGACACAGCTTGCCACAGGAACAAAAATGCCCGCGATCAGCAGTGAAGGAGTTTTAGCGCCGTTCGACACAATGACATAGCTGAATTCTTCCAGTAGAATCCGACGTGTAACCAGACTGGCGCTTCCCGCACCTCATGCAAAGACCAAGATGCTGTTGCTGTGAGACCCTCACCGTGTAGTTACCAGACAGAACGCACACGCACGCACACATTTTGGAGCGCACGATGGAGCCCAGTTCGACACAGGGATACTCATACACTGCAAGTTATCGGATGGCTAACAACACGACCATTTTGTGATGTCTACCTACAGCCTCCAAAGACGCAGCAGAAGACGAAGGAACAGAAGATGGCCGCCGCCATGGCCGGTGGCAAGGGCAAGGGCAAGAAGAAGTGGTCCAAGGGCAAGGTCCGTGAAAAGGTCGCCAACAAGGTGCTCTACGACCAGGAGACCTACGAGCGTCTTCTCAACGAAGTCCCAAAGGTACGCTCCCCACTCCTCCACCGTATTCGTAGCTCCTCATTCAAAATCCAGTACCGTTAACGCTTTACTATTGATTGCATTGCCATGAACAGATGAAGCTCATCACCGCGTCCGCCATCGTGGAGCGCCTCAAGGTGAACGCCGCGCTCGCCCGCGCGTCGATCCATGAACTCGAGGAGGCCGGCACCATCAGCCGCGTGCTCGCCCACCACTCGCAGCTCATCTACACCCGTGCTGTCGGTGGTGCGGACGAATAAGCGCAGCGCTTCTGAACTCGGTCCTCCCTGTCCAACGTGCCTGGTGGCGTGTTGCTTTTTTTTCTTTCTCGAGAGCGCTCTGTGGGTGTCTCCTGTAAAGGAAGCATGTAATAGAGAACACTCAAGAAGAGGTATCTTAATTAACTGGAAACTTTTGCTTTGAGGGCTCTCGAAAGAAACAAAACATCAACGCGTATCCATTTTGATATCCAACGAACGCATAGCTGATAGTAGGATACCTAGTTTTGAGCTGGCATGGGTGGCTGATGTCCTCGCATGTGCAGGTTGAAAGTGATTGGATTTGTCCTCTTAGAGGCATCAAAGGTATCTCTCTTGACACTTAAAAAGAAATGAGAAAATGAAGCCCCCCCGCTGTTTTAAATGAGCTCTTGGCTCTTCATGCTTCATGTCAATCAACGCATTGTGTGTGCATCGGGGTGGGTGGCTCATCTATCGATACTAATAGATCAGAAGATCTTGGCGAACGCCTGCTTCTGCTTGGTGTTGAACTGGGTCTGCGCCGCTCGCACGCGCTCCAACGCTGAGCCTAATACCACAGGTCAATCATTCCACAATGATCAGGTAGCCATCCAGTCAGTCAGTCACACTTGTTAGATTCACACTGTAGCCAATACACAAACGCATCCAGTCAATGATAGTCTTCGTACGAACGAGTTTGTTCTCGGGCTCCAACTGATTCGCGCTCTCGAGGTCGCACACTGCGTCATCGAACGCTTTCGTCTGCACGAGCGCTTGGCTTCTTCTGAACAGCGCCTTGACGCTCTGCGGATCGCACTCCAGCGCCAACGTCGCGTGTTCAATGCACTTTTCAGCCTTCTCCAGCTTCCAGAAGCTCGTCGCGAGGTTCGAGTGGCACGCCAGCGCAATGGGGTTGATGAGCGCGGCTTCGTCGTGATCGTAGGTGCAATCGGCAGGACACTCGAGCCACCGCAGAGCCTGTCAGCACCACAGAGCGTGAGTACTTGAGCGAACGTTCCATCTCTAGAGCGTAATAGCAGCTTATTACCTTTTTGTAGAGCCGTATTGCCGCTTGGAACTTCTCCTTCTTGAACGCGTCATTGCCACGCACGCGGCATTCACCAGCGTGGTGGAGCTTGATGTCAAACCAGGACTTCTTCTCTTCCAGTGTCTTCTTCATTGACTCTTGCTGCCGTAGCTCGAGCCTGCACAGCCACTCGCTTGTCCTGCCATCGCTAGCAGCATTGGTGCTCTTCATACGGTCTTCTGTGCGGTCAACAGCAAGCACATCTCTATTGATCGGAAACTCGATGAACGGAGGTGCGCCACTCTCACGTTCGTGCTGCTGATGCTCTGATGACAGCAACGCACGCGCTTTTTCACGCACAGTTGGCACCAGCCGCACACCACGCGTCTGCGCTTCATAATCCAGTCCGTCAGCACCGTCATTCGCCACCAGTGACGCCGCAAATGCGCCTTCACACAGTAGCTCTTCGTCCGCCAACACCTTCCATGCAATCATGATCTATTGCAATTGTGAGAGGAAGGGTTACACTTTCACAGCGTACCCCAAGCTTCAAAAGCGTAACCCTACAACTCTCGCTCACTCTCTACATGACCAATTGCAGCACCACGAAGCAGACCACGAGCAGCGCTGCATTCACCACCAGCGTGCTGCTGGCGCAGGCGTAGAGCCTGTCCCACTCGTAGCGCATGCACATGAAGTCCTCGAGCTCGCAGCCCCAGTGGCCGCACTCGCCCAGGTGTGTGCAGAGCAGGCGCGCCGAGTTCTCGCGGCAAAAGTCGTGGACGACAAACGTATTCACCGATACCTGCGCACACGAGCAGCGCGAGCGTGAAAGCGCCAATTGGTGCAGTGAGTCGCTCTTCATGCATTCGTCCGAGCACATGGTGGAGCGCAGGTCGACCTGCTCGACGGGGCCGTAGGCACCAGCGCGCACGTTCTTGATATACACGATGCGCGACTCGCACATGGTGGCCATGATGAAGATGTCTTGACCTTCCTCCGAGTCGATGAAGCTGTTGTAGATCTGCAGATCGCACTCGAGCCCTTCGAGGAGCTTTCTTTGATGGTTGCTGCGATGAGCTCCCGGTACAACAGCCGCAGTTGCAGGTGTCGTTTGGCGGGCGGTGGCTTGGAGGATCCGTCCAATGCGGGTATCGGAGCTGTTGGCGCTTGCATGGCAGCCAGGGGTACACGCACTCCAGAGTAGCAACAGCAGCATTGGCCTTACAACTCGTAGATAGATCGCCATGGACAACTGTGTGTGAGTGACAGAGAGTTGGCGCTCTTCCAAATGGGCTGCTGGTGGATTCGATTGGATTGGCCTCGAATGGCTTGACGCTCTTTCGCGGCAAAGAGACACCTATCTACCTATCATAAATAATATATGCGAAAAATGCTGTTGGATAGGCTATTTTATCTTGGCAAGAAGACATGCGTCACCAGTTCAAATACAATGGCGACTGCGACTGCGAGCGAATCCGTGGCGGCGGCGACTGTGCGCTACGAGCGTAAGTACGACCTGCTCTCGCCCGAGTACGAAGTGCTAGGTATGCGCTTGCACTCACTGCCATTGGCGCCATTGCTGTGGAGTAGAGCTGACTCACTGTATGTGTTGTATGTGAATGGCTGCGCAGACCCGAATCCCGACTTGCACGTGCTCTTCGCCGTGAGTGGCGTCTTCGACACTCTCTGGGTTCTACCTACCTACACGTAGAATGTATTTGCGCATAGCTCACCGCGTATCTGTGTGCATGTGTGTGTGTGTATGTGATTGCGAATGACAGGAGTACAACGCGATGTTCTTCGACGGGAAGCTCGCGGGCTGCGAGGTCAAGTGGAGCAGCCGCATGACACTCTGGTGCGTGAGTCTTTCTTTCAAGCATAACCTCAGGCTACAATAGCCTCACCCTCTCTCACTTTAGAGTTGCTGTCTAATGCATACTGTTGTGCTTCATTGCGTGAAATAGCGCTGGGCTGTGCAGTTTCCAGCCGCGAAGCGGCTTCTGCTCCATCCGATTGAGGTACATCTGGTCCATACACGTCGCTACCATCCACACAGCTGTACCCATATCGATACTGACGACATGGCTGACTGGCCGACTGTGTTAATTACCCTAGTGAGCCGCTGCTGAAGCTCCGGCCGCGCAGCGACATGATCAACACGCTGCTGCACGAGATGATCCACGCGTACGTGTTCGTGTTCAGCCGCGTGAAGGACCACGACGACCACGGCGCGGTCTTCCAGTCGCATATGCACCGCATCAACCAGACCGCCGGCGCGCAGATCACGGTCTTCCACTCGTTTCACGACGAGGTCGACTCGTACCGCCAGCACTGGTGGAAGTGCACGGTAAGGAGGACTTTAAAATGCCGGTACCTCTTCGCCAGTAGGTGTGTGTGTGTGTGTGGATATTAATTATCTCTCTGTTCTTTGGAACCCAATCATAGGGTCCCTGTCAGCGCGCGCCGCCCTACTACGGCGTCGTGAAGCGAGCGATGAACCGCCCACCGGGGCCAACGGATCGCTGGTGGGAAGAGCACCAAGTGAGTGGGCTTTTGCTTTGACTTGTTGCTGCTTGTTGTGTAGTTATTTCGCCGAGGGCATGGGATCGACAGTGTTGGGTCTCTCTCGCCGACAATGTTAACATTGTGATTTTGTGGTAATAATGCTCATTGTAGAAAAACTGTGGAGGCAGCTACGAGAAAATCAAGGACCCGCCCGGTTTCAAAGAGAAACAGGAGAAAAAACTCAAGAGGCAGCAGGAGGCCGCCGAGAAGAAGAAGAAGAAGAAGAAGAAGAAGGAGACGCCCAGCGTCAAGAACTTCTTTTCAGTGGTCGAAGGAGAAGCCAAAGACGAGAGTGAAGGCTGTGGTGACGATTCTCAAGACTTTGAGACCCAAACTGGCCGAAAACCTCCCGTTTCTTCATCTCTGAAGGGCAGCGGAAAGGGCAAAACCAAAGAGGAACCGGAGGTGGACAAGAAACCAAAGGTAAAGAAACCGCGGGTTGACAAGCCAGCAGATCCTTCGAACAGTTCCAGCGACCACAAGGTTCCTCATCCGCCGCCAAGTCTACTGCCACCGACTGCTGGTGTCCCATCCGAGTTCTCGGGCGTGTTTCCTGTCGTGTTCTCCATGGGTGACGACGAATTCTACTTGGCGGGCGACATTCATGCGATTTTCCAGACTTCTTCCCAGCCATCAAGCTCTTCACCATTCCTGGTGGCTTCTGTAAGCAACACGAGGATCCCAGCGAGCAGCTCTACGTCCAACCAGGTAGTGGACCTGACGTTCTCAGAGGATGATGACGACGAAGAAGCAAAACCAGAGCCAAAGCCCCCCGTACCCTCAACTTCGAGACCCAGTACAGCAGCAGCAACCATAGCAGCGTCTACTTCGACAGAGATCATCGAGATCGAGGACTAAGTGGGGGATAAATTATCACTCTGTTTGGCTCAACTCTCTAATCTCTAACCCTTTATGAACAGTTTCCAGGACTCAACATCACACTCGCGCTCTCTCACCCCATGAAGCCGCCAATATTAGCAGCAGTGCCGCCGTTCTCCAGAGCTCGTGAGGACCTCGCGCCGCCGCTGTTTGCGTCGACGTCTGTGCCTCTGTGTGGGAGGAAGAAAATAGGAAAGAGGTCACAAACAGAAGAGAGAGAGAGAGCGTTATCATCCCCACGAGGTGTCCCAGCCAAACAACAACAAGAAGCCCCCAGCCCTCAAGTCCAGCCCAGCGGCAAAGTCAAAGCTCGTACAGTGTTTCCTCGATCTTGTCCCACTTGTTGGTCGTGCGCAGCTGCTCCATCGCCTGCGCGATGCGGTGCTTGCGCACCATGGCGTCGAGTGCCACCTGCTTGCGCGCCTGCATGAGCGCGTGCTTCTGCGCCTTGATCGTGCGACTGCGCTCGTCCTCCTGGGCGATGCGCTGCAGAAGCTGCAGCCGCGCGTACTCCTCTTTGCGCTTGATGCGCTCGACGTTCTGCTGCTTCTCCTCGATAGTGATCGTCTTCTCGACCGTCTGCAGCAGCCGCAGTCGCTCTTTCTCCTCGTTGGTCTTCTCGAGCTTCTCCTCCAGTTCCTGGCGCTTGAGCAGCAGCTTGGCCTTCTCCTCCTCGCGCTGCTGCATCGCCATCTCGAGCCGCTTTTGCCGGATCTCGTCGTCTTTCTTCTGCTGCAGCGAGCGCTCCTTGAGCTCCGCCAGCGTCTTCTTCTGGATCTCCTTGGCGCGCTCCGAGGCGCTCAGCTGCTTTTCCTCCAGCTCGCTCTTCTTCTTCTGCAGACTCAGCTGGTTCTGCGCGTTCGCCTGCTGCAGTCTCGCGTTCGCGCGCTCGCGCTTCTCGACCGCCTCCTGGTGGCGTCTTTTGTTTGCGAGCTCCACTTTCGTGAGCACCTGGCGCTCCTTCTCGAGCATCCGCTGACGGTTCGCGGCCACGAGGTCCTCCTGGTGCTTGAGCAGCGCTTCGGTCTGGCGCTGGAACTCTTCGGCTTTCAAGGCGCGCTCCGCCTCGCGCTGCAGCGCCTCTTGCTGCCGGATTTGCTGCCTGCGGAGCTCTTCCTCGTGCGCCAGCTTCTCCCTCTCGGCATCCAGTTTCGCGCGCAATTTGCGCTGCGCAGCCTCGCGGTCCTCCTGCTTTTTCTTCTCCATCTCGCGCTCGTACTTGTTCGTGACCAGCAGCGCGCGCTTGGCCTTGAGCTCCTTCTGGAAGTCCTCATTGCGCTTGGCCTCTTCAAACGCGCGGCGGGCGTTCTCCTGCTGGATCTTGGCCATCTTGGTCTCCATCTCAATCACGCCCTGGATCTCCTTCTTCTGCCGGAGCTTGATCTTGGCCAGCCGCCTCTCCTCCAACTGCACCATCGTCGACGACGAGTCCCCGGTGAGCGCCAGCATGGAGAAGTTGGCGCCGATCCCCATGTTATGAGCAGGATCCTCCTCGCCCTTGGCCTGGGGTTGTCTCCACGTGGAGGACCCAGCAGACTTGGCTCGGCGTGGAGGCGAGGAAGAATTCGACTTACTGCTGCCAGTATAATGGTTGGGCGACTGGACGAGGAACTGGTCGCTGTCGTCGCTGTGCTTGAGGATCACGTCGCGCTCCTTGCGCACACACTCGAGCTTGAGCTGCCGACTCTGCTCGTAGTGCTGCTGGCGGAGCACCGCGGCCTCTTTTCCACCAGCGTGAACTTGAGATTGAGATTGGCGTTCCGAGCGCCGTTGCGGCCCAGGAACTCACTCACAGACCTTTTCAAGCAACAACGAAGAGGAGCTCAGTTAGACAATGTTTGAGAGCGAATGAGCCATTCATTCGATGAGAATGTACTCACTTTGGCAGAAGCTCGTCCGGCGCGATGCCCGTGCGTCGGCAGGCCTCGAGGCTGCGCGGCGAGTTGACGCGCTCGCCCGTGTGCGCACACGTCTCGACCGAGACGACCTTCTTCACGCCCATGTTGCTGATGAATTTGCTGTGAAATGGGACCTGAGACTGTGACGAAGAAGCCCGTTGTCGGTCGTCTGTCCTTCCACGTCAAGCTCAGAACCGAACTGCTTTTGTTGTCAAACCTCCATTTTAGATCTTTCGTGGGCCTGGCGGTGGAATAAATAGCCAGCCCCTCGTTGCTGCTGGCCTCAAGATCACCGAGCGAAGACCACCAACGTACAGTACCTCCTTAACAATATGAAAATGGTGCTGCTGGGCTTTAACAAGCTTGGGGTTTTATGATCTAGATTTTAGATTAAGAGCAAATGACATGCATGCATATACATACATCAACAGTATATGAGGAGGTTTCGTAACTTAGTTGCGCTTCTTCTTGCCGCGGCGCTCGCGGCCCTTCTGCGCGTTCGGGTTCATGCGGCCGTAGCCCACGACGAGGCTCGTCTGCTTCTCGGCCTTGACGCCCAGGTCGTGCGCCACGTTCTCGCCGAACGCGCTGCTCATGACCTTCTTGTGCTGTCGCTGGCGCTGACGCCAGATGCCCATCATCAGCTGGTCCTCGCGCAGCAGCAGGTCGCCGTCGCGGCCGCCCTTGGGCTTTGGCAGCGAGTACTTGGTGCCCGTGAGCTTCACAGGGCGGTTCGCGCGCGTGTGGAACGTCATCTTGCCGTCTTGGCCCAGGCTGTAGGACACGCGCTCCATCGTGTTGTTGCCGCACTTGGGGCAGAACATGCGCTCCATCTCCGTGGACGTCGTGAAGCACGCGATGCACTTGAGGATCCACTGCTTCACGCGCTTGATGAGCATGCCCTCGGACGACAGCAGGCGCAGTCCGATCTGCAGCAGCACGTTCTGCATGGAGAAATCCGTCGTGATGCACGCGACCTTGATGCCGTCCGAAATCGCCTCCACGCCCTTGCCGTCGCCGAACGGGGACGACACGAACTTGGCAAAGTTCGCGTCACTAATCCAGTTCTTCCCATCGTCTTCGAATGCGCCGGCGTTGCTCGACGCGCCAAAGCCGCCGAGAATGCGCGACTTGACGTCCGCATTGCGCACTTCCTCTCGCACAGGACCCTGCGGCACCGCTGGCTCCTCTTCCTCTTCGACTTCCTCGCTCTTCTCGTGGACGAACTGGCAGTCGTCGCCGTATCTGCAGCCCTCGGGGGCGTTGAAGAAGCGGCACGGAATCGCAACCTTCGGCAGACTCTTCTTCTTCGCGGCTCCCTCGCCGTTCTCGCCCTCAACCTCGTCTTCAGTGACGAGCAAGCTCTCGTCGTGGATGAACTTGCACTCGATGCCGTACTTGCAGCCCATGGCAGTGCCAAAGAACTTGCACGGGATCGACGGCTCCGAGCCGACGACCTTGCCGTTCGCGTCACGCGCGATCGTGCGCGACACCTCGGGACTCGACTTCAAGTGGTCCGTGCCGTTCGCCTCCGCCTCGAGCATGTACGTGAGTGCCATGACGCGCAGATCCGTGAGCGACAGGTACGCAAAGTCGCCGGTCTTGCGCGAAAAGTTGACCACCGCAGTCATCGCGTCGGCCGACGGCTCGCGGGTCTGCAGTGTGAACGGCAGGCGCTCGAGCGAGCTACGCGCGCGCTTGTCTCGGATTTCCGCGAGCACATCCGGCACCGTCCAGAAGTTCTGTACATGCACACAATACACATCATCATTGTCAGCACCATACAACTATGCAAGCATGTGTAGATAATAGCTGCAGGCCATGCATGCGGGATGGACGCACCTCAGCCAAGGCAGAGAGGTTGGTGCCCTTAATGATGGCGCCAGAGTCGATCACGAGGTGCAGCACTTTCTTCTGCGTCTTGCCACTGCCCACTGGGGCCACCGTCACTGGCGCTTGTTGTTGCTGTTGCTGCTGCTCGTCCATCACCTGCACAGCCGCGACGGCGTCCGCGAGACGCTCCACGTCCGACATGCTTGCTCTGCTTGATGTGTGCGTCAATTCGGGCAATGTGAGTGAGTGTATGTAGCTTCTTCCTTTGCCAATCAAATGGGGATTGTTTTAGCCAATCATATATTTTTTGGTTTAGAATTTGCACCAATCATGCAAGATCAGGTGATAGAGGCTACTATTCAGACGCTAGCTGTACGGAATGGTCGCTTTTTGGATCGTTCTTCCCCACAGCTTTTGCTATTGTGGCTCGACATGGAGGTGCTGCAGACATGACAACCCTTCTCCAATTATCCACTTGCTTATATAAATAGCAAACATAATTATCTGGTCGTGGTATGCCATCCGTCCTACATTTACTATCGGAAGAACAACAGCCACGGTTGTTCCCCCACATCTATCTATTTGCACTGTGACTGCAAGCAACCAACCGGGGAGAAAGAAAGATCGCTATTCCAAAGAGCTCCAAGGCGACGAGCTCAGCAGAAAAGATGGCGCACGTGTTCGGCGACAACGAGAAGGAGTCCGACTATGGATACGTCTACAAGGTGTCCGGTCCACGTACGTGACCTTATGTGTGTGTGTGTGGATCTGTTGGCATCGTGTGTGGGTGAGGAGCTTGAAGTGAGCGGCTGCACACATGCGATCCTGAATCTGATCCCCGCATTTTGTACAGCAGTCTCTGTGGGTAGTAGTAACCGCTTGAGTATGTGCCCACATGAAGCTAATTGACGTTGTTTATGTGTGTGTGTGTATGTGGCTGTGTTTGCCTGCTAGTGGTGATTGCCGAGAACATGCACGGCGCTGCCATGTACGAGCTCGTGCGTGTGGGCCATGACAAGCTCGTGGGCGAGATCATTAAGCTCGAAGGCACCAACGCGTCGATCCAAGTCTACGAAGATACCTGTACGTATCGGTCACTGCTTCCTGGTCTATTTGGCTACTCATAGGGATCACACATGTCTAACAAATGCGTATGTCTATGCAATAAATAGCTGGTCTGACGGTTGGCGATCCGGTGGAGCGTCGCAAGCAGCCGCTGTCGGTGGAGCTGGGTCCTGGCATTGTGGACAACATTTTCGATGGTATCCAGCGTCCGCTCGAGTCGATCGCAGAGCTCACGAAGGACGTGTACGTGCCGCGCGGTGTGGATGTGCCAGCGCTCAACAACACCAAGCAGTGGCGCTTCAAGCCTGTGAGCTTCCGCGAGGGCGACCCGATCTCCGGCGGCGACATCTTTGGACTCGTGCACGAGAACGACATTCTGCACTCGCACAAGATCATGTGTCCGCCAAACGTCTTCGGTACGGTCGTCAAAGTGTACGGCAACCACACGGACGGCAACGAGACGTTCAACCTGCGGGACACGGTGCTCGAAGTGCGCGACGACACCACGGGCACGACTCACAAGCTCGGACTCTCGCACTTTTGGCCGGTGCGTAAGCCGCGTCCAGTCGCGGAGAAGCTCGCCGGTAACGTCGCGCTGCAGACCGGTCAGCGTATCATTGACGCGCTCTTCCCGTCCGTGCTGGGCGGCACGTGCGCTGTACCCGGCGCGTTCGGCTGCGGCAAGACGGTGATTTCGCAGGCGCTCTCCAAGCACTCGAACTCGGACGCGATCGTGTACGTCGGTTGCGGCGAGCGTGGCAATGAGATGGCTGAAGTGCTGAACGATTTCCCAGAGCTCACGATGACCGTGAACGACCGCGAGGTGCCGATCATGAAGCGTACGACGCTGGTGGCGAACACCAGTAACATGCCTGTGGCGGCGCGTGAGGCGTCCATCTACACGGGTATCACGCTCGCCGAGTACTTCCGTGACCAGGGCATGAACGTGTCGATGATGGCAGACTCGACGAGTCGTTGGGCCGAAGCGCTGCGTGAAATCTCGGGTCGTCTCGGAGAAATGCCGGCTGATAGCGGCTACCCAGCGTACCTGAGTGCGCGTCTCGCTGCTTTCTACGAGCGCGCCGGTCGCGTGGCGTGTCTGGGCAGCCCGAACCGCCAGGGCAGTGTCACGGTCGTCGGCGCGGTGTCGCCGCCAGGTGGGGATTTCTCGGACCCGGTGACGGCGGCGACGCTGTCGATCGTGCAGGTGTTCTGGGGTCTCGACAAGAAGCTTGCGCAGCGCAAGCACTTCCCGTCGGTCAACTGGCTCATCAGCTACACCAATTACATGCGCGTGCTCGAGCCGTTCTTCAACAAGATCGACCCTGAGTACTCGACGCTGCGCACCAAGTGCCAAGAGATCTTGCAGAAGGAGGACAACCTGACGGAGATCGTGCAGCTGGTCGGCAAGGAGTCGCTGTCGGAGGACCAGAAGGTGATCATGGAGATCGCCAAGATCATCCGCGAAGACTACCTGCAGCAGAACGCGTTCTCGGACTACGACTTCACCTGTCCGCTGATCAAGAGCGTGGGCATGCTGCGCTGCATCATCCTGTTCTACAACCTGAGTCAGAAGGCGATCGCGGACTCGCCGCCGGACGCGAAGGTGACGTGGGCGCACATCAAGACGTCGATGAACCCTGTGCTGCAAAAAGTGATCCAGACCAAGTTCCAGCTGCCAAAGCAGCCGGAGGAGCAGATGAAGGCGTTCTTTACGGGTCTGAACGAAGAGATCGAGCAGTCGTTCCAGACGCTGACCGACTAAGCAAGCGGGGAAAGCGAAAACGAAAGCGAAAGGACTGGGCTCGGTGAGACAGTGACAGACGGGGTGAGAGTGTGCAGCGTGCTACTGGCTGATGTGACGATGAGTGCGTGAGGGGGAGTAGAGCGACGAGTTCACGGAGAGAGTAGAGTCCACGACTGACTGACTGACAGTCAGCACCAGCAGCAATCACCACCAGCAGATGGAAGAAGAGGAAGCCACAGAAAGAGAACGTAATGTATCCGTTTGATAATAATGCAAAAAACCCATGAGAAAACAACGAACAAGGAACTGGAAACCGGGGTTAAATGCCCAGGAGCGCACCAAGCACTTATAACTCGTGCCCAGATGAGAAGACAGAAGCGCACTCTGTCGGCCTATGCAAAAGCATGTTGAGCAACATACTCTCTATGATGGGATTTCTTGCGAATTTGCCGCCAAAGGACGCCATCCCAGCAAAAACCGATTTTGCAGCCACTTTTGAAAAGCACTTCCATGAAGAATGGCTGCTCTCCTCAGTTAATGAACGGCTCTGACATTGCTGGTGTGTGGTACGTCGTTAGCTGTCATGCAAGAGCCAGGAACTCCGACGACCGCCCGCCAAACGACACTTGCAACTGCTGCTGTACCGGGAGCTCATCACAGCAACCATCAAGAAAGCTCCTTGAAGGACTCAAGTGAAACCTACGAGAGAGTTTGAGGCACGGAGGAGGGGTCAAGACATCTTCATCATGGCCACCATGTGCGAGTCGCGTATCATGTACATCAAGAACGTGCGCGCTGGACTCTACAAACCCGTCGAGCAGGTCGACCTGCGCTCCGTCATGTGCTCGCTCGAGTGCATGAAGAGCGACGTGCTGCTCGTGCGTGCAGTCCCAGTGGCGGCGAGCTCAAGGGCTGCGATGGGAATCCAATGTTGATGTCCACATTTTCATTCGATTTTGCTGCGTTCGCGTTGATTGGCCAAAATGGAACTCATATTGTCAGGCTTCGTAACGGTTTACCAAGGTACTAAACGGTTAAGCACCGTTTTGTAACGGTCACCAAGGACATTTTCAGGATCATCAAGGCTTCGGTGCTCCAGTCTGCGAAGCTCAGCTCTGCACACTCTTCTTGATGATGTTGCTCGCTGCCAGTGTCTTGTGTCCCTGATGTGTATCACCTCGACTTCTTCATCTCTATTACTCTCACAAACGAACAGGAATCTTGCAGCACTGGCACGGGAAAAAATAGTCGTGTCGTGGAGCTATCTTGGAATTTGCGGCTGGCTGGCTCGATGCTATAGCGACCGAGACTGCTCTCTGGATGTCGATATGGCTGGCACGCGTAGAGCAACGAAGCGTACTTGCTCCATTCACACGAGCGTCTCGCGGTGGGGTCCAAAACCTAAGGTTCTTCCGCGAAAGCTGTCACGGCAACCGTCTGACCAACAATTCAAGCAACAGATCCACAAAAACAAACTACGAACGATAAACACTCACTCACTTGCTCCTCACGAATACGCATGCCGCCCATCTTGCGTCACGCCCTTTGATCTTGCTTGTGGTTGGTTTTCTTTACTTTCTTCGCTTCCGAATAGTAGAATCACCTTCGTCTTGCTCCTCTTCCTGGTCGTCCTCTTCTTCCGTGAGCCCCATCCCGGTGGCTTCTATTGCGGCTGCAGTGGCGAGGTCTTGTCTTTCCAGGAACGCGAGCTGCGAGAACTCGACCACCTCTTTCCGGAACGCATCTCGCTCGCTAGTCTGCGCACGCACGATTTCGTCTGCGCACTCTCTAATCGCTTCACATAAATTAAATCGGGATCGGTAGAAATGGCTCATGGCGACATCGTCGCCAAGCGGGGAACACAATTGGCTCGGCAACACGGTCTTCGCTTGACCTGTTGACAGGCAGATTTGGACGTGGTCAGACGGGACGTATTCGAGGACAACGCAGCGCACGTGGCCGGGCGTGCTGCTGCTGTCGCGTCGGAAGACCTTGAGCACATTGCCGACTGCAAACTTCAGCGGCGCGAGCATTTGCTGGAACTGATGGAACGCGAGACTCTGGTGCTCGAGAACCAAAGGAGACCACGACTGGCGATAGCGGCGACTCGTCTTCGGCAACTCTGGGAGCTTCCACGGCAGATCGATCTTAGTAGCAGCATCACCAACCTCCTTCGTTGGCTTTGGAGCTGGTTCAACAAACTCTGGAACCGCAGCCTGGTACTGGTCACCGATCTTTGGCTTCATCGGTCCCAAGCCAGAGCGGATCGCGTCGTTTTTCACGACCTCTAATGCCTTCTTGATCGGTCGTCCTGGATAATACTTGAAGCGGCAAATGTAGTACGGTTTGGTCTTCTCTCGGAACCCGCGATTGATCTCGCCTTGCACTTCTTCGTACTCATCCAGCGAGACGACATTACAGAGCCCCACGACCGCGTCGATCGAGTTCTTATCCTTGTGCGGCGACAGAAACACTTCGCCTTCCAGCACGCCACCCTCAATGAGGTTGCGCACTTCTTGTCGAATGTCGTCGGGCTTGTAATACCACTGCGCGGTGAACGTCCCCTGCCCCTTGACGAAGTTCTGCGACCGCTGCACCGAGCTCACGAGAGCGATATAGTGGTTCTCTGGGTCGCCCGAGTCAAGCAGCACGCAGTCACCGACCTCGACAGGAATGTACTCGCCTGGCGTGCCATCATCATCGTCGTCACTATCACTCGTCGCTGGGCCTCCTCTTCCGCCACGCTTGGTTGCGCTGGATGATCCTTTCTTCCTCTTGTTGCTCGCGTCTGGCTTGCTGTTGTTTCTGCCGTTGCTGCCGTTCTGCTGCTGTTTAGCTGCTCTTTGTCGGGTCGTGCGCTGTCGGCCGCCCTTGTCGCTCTCCGTGTCGCTTTCCTCGATATGCAGCAAACTCACTCGATTCCGCGTTAATCGCCGCGGCGGCAGCTCTTCCTCACTCTCAGTCGCGTCGACCACTCCATCGCTCTCTGGCGCCTTCTCCGGGGCCTCCATCGGCGTGTCGATTGCCGCGTCATGCTCCATAGGTTCGGCGTCTTCATTCGTCGCGCTCGCTTTCAGTGCGAGTGCCTCTTCTTCTGTCGTGTGAGCTTCCATAGACAGCGCGTCCTCCATCGATGAGGCTTCTTCCACAGGCGCTGCTTCTTCTTTCACCACCTCCTCTTCAGCTGCTGTTGGCTCTTGTGGTCCCTCGGGCTCTTCATTCGTCGTCACCGCCACCATTACAATCTCCTCCTTTGCCGCCACCAAAGACTCTTCGCTCACGTTGCTGCTGCCGCCGGCGCTGATCGTGATGTTGCTGCTGCTACTGGGCGGCTTTGGTTTCACCTCGTCGATGATCTCCACCGTCATCACGTCACTGTCCACAGTTGCCAACTCGCGCACTCAACTATCTATATCTTCTCTATAACTATCAATTCCTACCGCGTTCTAACACGCGCTCTGCCTTAGCTATAATAGCGTATAGCTCGCGACGTCCCACGTGAATGCTGTGACTGGGGACTCCTGGATGATGACCTGAAGAAACGAGAATCCACACAAGGCAGCGGCTGGCGGCACTCCACGCAGACGGACACACAGCCACTCAACACACACACACACACACACGCAGCCGTCGTGTATGTACGAGCGTGTGAGTGTACGGATGCACGCGCGCGCGGTTCCTTTGCTTTGCTTTACTCTGCTATCTGCTGCTCTCTGGAGCAAGTCGCGAAATGAAAATGAAAATGAATTTTGTCTGAGCGTGCGCAACAACCCCGCCCCAATTAGCGAGATGTCGATTTTTGGCCAATCAGAGTGCGCTTACTACTTTCTTTCCTGCGCTGTGGGTTTATAAAAACACGCGTGGGTGTTTGTGTTGTGAAGGGTGTGTGTGGTATGTGGTCAAGAGGGGCTGGCAGCTTCATGGTTGCCGCGAGGGAAGCAGGACAGCAAGAGAACGAGAGAAGGAGAAGCAGAGTGCCACACGCTCAACTGGCTGCGGACAGAGCGAGCTGGTGCGCCACTGGGGTGGTGCGGCGTGAGGTGCGACCGTTTGCACTCACCTCGTACCAATTTAGGCATTCACATTTAGGTTTTAAGGTCGGTGGCGTGTCGCATACTGACCCATCATCGCCAGGGCACAGCAGTTTTGTTTTAAACACTTTGTTCTAGAATGTTCAGCGCATCCCTCTGCGCTCATCTTGAAGAGATGTTTTACCCAGCGAGCCACGGACACGGACTGAGATTGTAAGGATGCATGATTGCAGGACCTTCACTCTTGGAGTGCGGGCCGTCATCATTTAGACTCTCTCCCTTTTTACATACATTCTAGGATAGCAAAAGAAAACAAGTAGCATAAACCACACGCACGCAAGGCACGTGCGACAAGTTGAAGATTCATATTAGATAGAAAAGAAATCAGAAAGAATCCAGTGGGGTAAAGGCACGGCAAGATCTGTGTCTTGCGACACAGATACGCGTGTCTGTGTCCTACGC
>JAASFI010000278.1:0-37409 GCA_023333705.1 Globisporangium viniferum
GTCGCTGGGTGGACGCACGCCATCGGCTGCATCAACGAGAGCAGTTTGCGCGCTGGGGCTCGGAACGCTATTCGTTTTCTTCATTCGTGACTTGCGGGTCCAACGTGCGACGACGATGCTGACGAGAACGACGACCCCAAACGCCACGCAGCCGAGGACGAGAGCGACGTTGTTCGCGACGTCGGCTGGCGCCGCAGTCGGTGTCGTCGTGGAGCTGGCGGTGCAGATGATGGTCCCGGGCTTCTTCAACTGGTAGCGCAGCTCACTGTCGCAAGCCGTGCGAAAGCTCGTGACGTCGAACCCGAACGCGTCCAAGTTGTTGAGGAAATTCGCTTGCTCCAAAGTCACCGCGACGTCGGCCATCTGCGGGTTCTCCGAGATGTACCTGTGGTGTTGGAAAGGTGGGGGGGGGCAGAGAAGGGAAACCCAATCACCACAAGTGCGGTTAGTTAGTTCATAGTTCACACCACCCGTCGAACTTGCAAAGAAAAATATTACATGGATGCAGTTTCTTACAGCGTCTTCAGCTTCGGGTGGTCAAAGATGACCACAGGGAACACTCGCAGACTATTGTTGCGCAAATTCCTATACGAGAAGAAAAGAAAACAAAAGAAACACACACACGCACGCACAGACATGGGGGGCGTGGGGGTGAGTGACTGACTTCCCATGAGCGACACGCTTGGACGCAACAACAAAAAAGACTCACAACGTGTTGAGATTCGGCAAGTACGCGTCGAATCGGCTCAGGTTCGTGCTCGAAAGGTGCCTAGATCCACAGAAGTGGAACGTGGGAGGCGAGCCAGTGAGTGAGTGTTTCGTAGAATGCGCGCCGGCCGAGCAGCGAGCGAGGAAGCGTCTCATACGTACGTACAGTATCTCAAGGCTCTCGATGGCGTGGTCCTGGGTGAAAGACGGGATCGCGTTCCCGCTGAGGTACCTGTCAACAGAGACAGACACATGGGGACTGAGAACGCACCACTCTGAGAGGATCGCGCTGGTCGTCGCCAACCACCACGCCAGAACGTACAGTTTCTTGAGGCTTTTGTGCTTTGCCAGCACCTCCGGGACGCCCACCAGATTGTTGTACGCCAGTGAGCTGTTCGGATAATATTATATACAGTATATTAGACGGCAGATCGAGTGAAGTTTCAACTTTCAAGGCAAACAAGAGCCAACCAACACTTACAGAGAGGTGAGACTCGGAAGCTCGGCAGAGAAGGTTGCAATTTTGTTGGAAGTTAAGCCTCTGAAGCGACCAAAACGTTCAAACGTTAGATGATGCAAGTGGAGATTATTGTCTCCCTCTCAACGCAAACAGATCCCATTCATTCACTTACAGTTCTGTCAGGTTGGCCATGCTGTGGGCCGAGCTGACTCGAGCAATGTCGTTGTAGTTCAAAAAGCTGGCGAACAAATACACTCATTGTGAGGGATATGCTGGCCACTTATCGCAAACGCAAACACAACAACAACAAAATTAAAACATTTCGGCCGACACTTACAGGCTTCGAAGGCGCTTGAGCTTCGTGACCGGAGCTGGAAACGCCGTGGTCACTGTATTGTCGAGATCGAGCCACTCCAAATTCGAGGGAAAATATACTGCTAGCTGGTTTAGTGATGCGCCGACGCCGACGTTTGCTAGCGAGAGAGCGGTGACCTGAGTCTGTCCGTCCAGGAACTTCTCTGCAACATCGACACTCGCGACAAACCCTTTGTATACTGCCGTGGCATTACTCCCGCCTCGAAGAACCCTACACATCATCAAGTGGGAGAAAAGGTGAATGAATCAGGGCTCCTATCCTTAGTCACACACTCACACGCGCGTCATAAGAGTCGGAGGCGTGCATGCATTTATGTATACGTACACGCGTGTCGCGGAGCTCGGCAGCGTCAACTGGTCGACCTTCGTCAGGATCTCGTTGCTCACGGAGTAGTACTCGTCCGCGTACGTGGTTCCTGAGTCGTAGTCCGTTGCTGAGAACGTGGCTGCTCGCAGTTTTGCAGTCGTAGCTCTGTTGAACGGGAGGAGGAGCTGCAGCGCTGAGCCGGCCCATAACGAGTAGCAACCGCATCCGGTCGTGGTCGATACGCCTCGCAAACAGAGCTGGTCTGGACTGCACACGGCCGAGCACGCAGACGAGAGCGTGTGATTCGGCAGCAGCGAACAGCTTTGAGCGACGACGACGACGTCCCGTGATCCGACGAGCACAACGGTCAGCAGCATTACCGCCGAGATGCGGCGAGCGCTACCACGTGCAGTGCTCATTCACGAATTCTTCTTCGGGTTATTTATCAATTTTGCGCAGGCTACTCGCGCTCCTCGTCAGTGATGTGCCGGAGAAAAACTGCGAGTGGCGGTGGGGGTAGCATGAAATTACGCTAGCAGCAAGAAACCCAAGACCTTCGGGAACTTAGTCCTGCTTTTCAGTTGGATAGGCAACGGGTGGATGTATCTTCACAGCTGGACGCGGACCCCAGAAGGACGACGTTATAGAGAAGGTGGGCGTAGCTACTACACCCAAGCTTTTGTTCAAAGCAGTTGGGGAAATACTCCAGAAGGGTGTAGCCAGCGAACTTTTTTCTCATCGCATCGATCGAGTGGACAGGAGGGGGGGATTTGATTGTCTTCACCGAGTTTGCCATTGTGATAACGCGTGTGGCTCAATAATTGAAGGCGAGTCGTCAGCTTTGTAATCGCGGAGACTCGACAGCAGGATACCTGTATTTCCCTGCACCACTTGACTTAATTTCTGCAAACATAAACATGAACGACTGTATTTGAATACCTTAATAATAATAATAATAATTTTAATTATTAAGGTATTAAATACCAGGGTCCATACATACAGAACTCTTTTGTGCTCAGACGTACAGAAATCTCGTGACCTATCTTGAAGTTTTGTGCTGACAACTAGGAAGAGCATCACCACTTTCCCCTCCCAGGAAGGCACCAGCTGGTGGCACCGATTTCGATGGTATACACACGTTGTCACTTCCAAGCTAACGTTACAGAAATAACCGGTGTGCGTGCGCTCACTGTTCATAATACGCGCAACGCGTACTCTAACGCCCGAAGGCGTGAGGACACAGGTACTTATGAACCTGCGGTATGATCACCAACTAACTCACTTCGAGCCTCGATCGCTTGCTATATACGAACTAACTACATCCAACTGGTGACTGAACAGAGCTCAAAAAGGTATCGTTCTTGACGTGGCAAGGTTCAGTGTATAGTTTCTTAGGTTTTGACATGGATCGGTGTCAGAAGCTGGTATGCTCCCCAGAACACGATGGGTATTCTGTCGAAAGCGAAAGTCTCAGAAAGTGTACCCACGATACTGTACGGCGTGAGATAGAGATGTATCGGTTGGCCATAACACTATAAGTACGTGGGTAGTATGGCCAATATAAAGTCTCAGGTGAATTGAGACTTTCGCTTCGACAGAATACCCATCGTCGTTTTGCTGGTAGACATCCAACGACCTGTGAGGCACGCAGATACAGGTACACGTAGCAGCAGCAAATTGATGCGCAAATACGTGCAAATACGTGCAAATGCTGCTTTACTACCGGCACGCCAACACAGAATGTGAACCTTGTCCTGCCCTGCACAATCTAAATTAAGTGGTAGAAGTGTCATTTAATCACTACTCCATGACTCGATTCAAACTGACAAGAACGTGGCCAATTCGGCAAACGGTGCGTTAAATAAGACGCTATGGACGGTGTTGACACGGTCCACTCATGATTGGTGAAGCCGATTATATTGAGAACTCGAATTTAAGCGCGCGCTTAGAATTCTGTCCGTTTTCCCCCTCTCTATAAAAACATCTCAAAATACCGATGATAACGTAAAAAGCACGTGCAACGTTAACGTCACAATCGCAAAATGCCATACTATGCAGTACGTGAATTTAAAGGTATAGCCATGAAAAGCGCTTAAATTTTCAAGCGCGAATGCAGTACTCAACATCATATTTAGTTTCAGACCCTCACAGTATGATAGAAGGACATTTCATTATAAAGTTGCTTATCCAAAGTACAGAACATAGACATAACAAATATGTTGATGTTGTGAGGCTCCTGCTCACAGGATGTCCAATCCGCGGAACACAATTTTTGAGATGTAAGGCTTCGCCAAATAGCAGCGACCAGAGGTCGATCTCTAGGAGTAAAACTTTAATCCTTCTCCTGTTTTTCTGATATGGACAATTTTTCTTTTTTCGTTTGATCTAGTTGATCTGTGCAAGTTTATATTTCTGTATGGGGTGTGTGCATGGATGGGGCTCCCCATGGGCAACAGGCAAATCGCCGGTGGTCCTTGAAGGAATGCGATAACGTTAGATAGTGTTTTAATAGGAGGGGGCATTCACTGGACGAAGCTTTTGTGCCAAGGCAGTATTCCCAAAAAACTCAGCGGCGGACTCCAAGCCAAACTATAGTTAACATGAGTGATGACCTGCCGGGGCTCTACTTCCAAGGCTGGAGAACGGACCAATCATACGTGCTCATACTCTCGTACTGAACACGATGTGGACGGAAGAGAGATGACACCGCCAGATCACAAATTGGCTACTGCCACAGGCGTTGGTATTCAGCAGTTTATTGCTTCACTGCTTAATATACAAGCTACTATTGCACCCCCGGTCAATGGAGGCAAGCGCTGAGGTAGGCTCCATGTTGACCCTGCCATTCGTCAATTTTGCTCCTGTGCGCTTGATAAGGGTTCGTGGAGGAGTCTTTATGTGGCAATGCCACTCCTGTGAAGCAAATATGAGTTCGTACGTGCTGGTAGGTATGCCTTGTATTCTCATGATCGTGTGAGTACAAGCCAAAATAGCAGTGATAACAGTGGCGCTCGCGGACCGCATTGGCGTTATGAGCTGGGCGCGCCACTACAGGGCCCACAACAAGATGGTCGACTGCGCCGCCGATGCCGCCATAGACACATCCACGTCCCAGCAGGTCGCAGCGCCCAGCTCACGTACGCTCCTCCGCCTGGTCGACGGCAACAGGGACTCTGACGTCGCCCACTGGATGGCGCAGACGCACGATCTCCTCGCACCTCCAGGAGGGGTGCCCTCGCGGCGGCCCCGTGCATCACCTAAGGAAGCAGCCATAGCCCTCCGCGGGCTGCAGCGCCGGCAATGACTCACGTCGCCTGAGGCGCCCGAAGCCTAGCCGACCCCCCTCCTAGTCGAGCCAAGTAGCTGAAGCCAAGGACGACGGATATTGTAGGTCGCTTGCGTACTAAATATACCTCACTTTTCAACAACAACAGCAACAAAATAGCAGTGACACGCGCAAAGACTCGTGCGTACTGGCCATCGCTCGTCGGTGTCGTACTTGTGTTTGCAGTCAGTGTGGTGACTGAGTTGCTGCATTAAGCTCAGGCATCAGTGACGCCTAAGCCAATGTCACACACAGTTTGACGACGAGCATACATGAAATCAACGAGAAGTCGTCGAAGCTGCTTGGTGTTCAGTTCAGCAGTAGAGACCTCATAGAATCAGTGGCGTCGTAGGTAGACAACGCCCTAAGTTTTGAATGAGGTTGTGCCGCCGCACTTGCGCGCACAAAATCAATACTATAGTCTAGAGCATGAACGCAATTGCACTCGTCGTAAAGTGTAATGTCAGCAAACGCAAACAAGAGGAGTAGCTTGGAGCCTAGGTCTATGATCATCCCAACCTTTGAAGTCAACTCTATCAAACGAAGCATGCAAAGCTGAAACCTCAATGGTAATTATGGTGGTAAGGTTTGCGTACATCCACTATGTAGTGTAGTATTTGTCGCTGAGAGGCGGATTAAGACGACTGATGTTGCTTTATACGCCAGGAGCTTGGTAATCACGACCAAAATTTCTGTGGGCTTCCTGATCTGATCGTCGTCGTCAGCAGGTAACACGATCACGTTAGCAACGCGCTTAAAGTGTTCCTCCTCGACCTAAAGCTGCAGCGTGTTGTATCGTGGAGCGGAGGACTGCGTTGAGGCCACTGGCTACTATTTGCTTAGCAAATTGGAGAGAAAGTTAGAGCATGTGAGGCGACCAAGTTATAGACAAAGAGTTGTAGTTCAGAATGATTTTGTTTGTTGCTTCTTTGCACGTAGAATTTAATTTGTCGTCGTTCATGAAAATGAGACCGCGGCGAAGAATTATCGACGTGAGTGCGGCAGTGTCTGAGTCCGCCTTACCGGTTCGGTCTGTGATGGTGTTGAGGAGTCTGCCAATACTGAGAGATTTCGGTTGAAAAAAAAGAATGGCCTTCTCTGCTCTTCGCTTGCTGTCTTCTGTCGATGGCGCCATAAGTTTTGTTTGACTTGATCGCAGAGAGCGCTTCTCTTGCAAATAGAAACATCTCCTATGCAGTTGTACAGGAAAGTTGTTTTGTATTTGGAGGAGCGGGGATACGGCTTGGCGCGCACAGCCACGCGGAACTTCTCCTCTCGCTCCATGTGCTGCTAGTTGTGCCCTGGAACAGCTTGATAACTATGTAAGCGAGGAGCTCAGGTGGAGCTCTTCTATGTTTCACTTTGTTATTTTGATACTGGCTGGTAGCCCATTCGTACTGCCTGCTGCTACTTTCAGTAACTCAGAAATGCATTGTCTTTGTCGGTTGACTTGGTGAGCTGTGAGGGCTTGTATTTCGTGCCAACTCGTAACGAATCCGAGCGCGATCCGAGCAAACCGCTGCTGCTCGTGGACGACGAGCTCGGGTCGTCGCTGTCGGCGTCAAACTCGAGCGAGATAGTCTGGGTGTCGCAGCCGTCGCGGTGCGGACCCAGCTCGATCACAGTGTTCGTATACGACTCGAGGTACGCCACCTTTTTCGCTGCAGCACTGAGTCGCTGCAGACCACGAGCTCGTCGCGCTTCTTGAGCTCAAAACTCGATGGTGAGCGACCGCAGGCGACTGATCAGGTCCACGCTCTCGCCGCCAACGCCCCGGTACCTGTACTGGAGCTTTCCTGCTGGCGCGCGTGGTAGTGCTTGGTGCTGTTGCTCTAGATCCCTTCGTCTGTGAGTCTCCCTTAAAGTCCCTGCCAAGTAGAAAAGCTTAGAGCTCAAGTCTGTAGGTGACTATATAGTATATAGCTAAATAATCGGATGGCGCGTGACAAGCGCGAGGTTGTGAGAGAAGAAAGACGAACCACCGAAGAGCAATTGTGACGTCAGTGGTGGGCGGTTGCGCTCCAGTCGTTTGTGAGGGAGCCTGTGGACTATCCAACTGAAAGCCACACACCAGACAAAGTCATGAAAAGTTTCCGTCTTCTTCTAGCAGACAAAGCAGATAGAAAAAAATCGACAACTCGGGTGTTCTTCGACATTTTTGGTCTCCACCCTTTCGGACACGCGACTGGATGGATAGATCACCATCTGTTTAAAGCTGTATACCGCCCACTAGTGGATTCCAATGTTTGAAGAGATAAAGCATAACGACAATTGGAATCCTGTGACAGTATACACACTGGCATCATTCACTATACGATGATTCAGTTGCTACACAGTTTCGTTCCAGTACAAGTCGGACTCGAACGTGTGGTCGCTCCTCCTTGATCGCACGCATTTGAAGAAGAAAAAAAGGCGAAGCGCACGCTTTAGCACTTTGAATAATATAAAAGTCGTTGGCTGTAACATTGATACACCAGGCGTCATCTGCTCAGAGCAATAGCGTCGTCATGCAGACCACTTTGTTTTTCTCTCAGTCCAGCATTATTGCAAGATGTCGATGGTTAGTTGGATGGCCCTGATAATTATTTACGACCCACTCACGCAGTTCGTCTTCAATTAGCCCATCCTCCTCCTTTCGAAACTTTTGGTTTGCAGCCAATCAAAATATCTCTAGTTGACAGCTTGACCCTAGCCCTGGGATTACCAGATGTCACGTCTCTTGCACTGATCAGCCGTAATAATTTCGTTATTTATGGAGAAAACCCGTATATAAGAAGACAGGCGGTGTTATATAGAGCAGGTTTTGGATTCAGTGCAGTTGGAAATATTTTTTTACGCACGACCCCAATGCACTTTCCATAGTACACACACATGCACGGAATTGTCAATGTGCCTAGCCTAATGCTGACGCATTGCGTTTCGTTCTTTTTAGAAGCGCTTTCGTCGGGCAGGGTCAGCGAAATTCAGAAAGAAGAAAAGGCGTAGCCATCTCTTCCACGTGCTTCCTGGTCAAAGTCAGCGATGATACATATACATACACTGCAGTTGCTCCTTCCTGCATAGGATAGCCTTCCAATATAGCAGCTAAAGTTAGAGACACCGAAGTACTGCAACACACCCAACAACGGACTGCGTAACACCTCCGCGTAACGGACCATATTTTTCTACAGCTGTGGGAGAAACAGCAGGCGGTTCAGTTTCACCAAAAAAATGTTAAACCAGCCTCCGTGAATAAAAGCTAAATTCCTTAACTAATTTCAAGAATCCATAAATAGCTCGCAATCCAGCCCTTTTTCTCCTCCTCGTCTGACGCCTCAGCAGCCGAACGCGAAAGATGGCAAGCCATCACCATTCGCCAAGTGCCCATTTCCACTTTTTCACGCGCTCGCCCACGCAAAATTCCCAGCGTCTCCAGCCCAGCGTCTCGCTGTTGTCAGTCTCTCAAGCGGCCCATGTTGACCACCCGCCTGCTCGCGCTGCTCGCGTCGCTGGTGCTGCTCGAAGCGCAGGCGCAAAGCCCCACGATGATGACCACCATGGCTCCCGCACTGAGTAGCTCTTCGTCTTCGTCTTCATCTTCATCGTCGTCGTCGTCGTCCGCTCAAGCTGGTTTAACAACTCCTCTCGCTAGTAGCGATGCCAGTAGTGGTCAGTGCGCGCCGCTGAACACGCTCTCGTTTGACTGCAAGAGCGAATGCGGCGCTTCGAGGCCGTGCATCCGCTACCAGTCGCTCGACGAGTGCAGACAGTTTACAGGCGGCGCGGGCGAGACCCAGACGCTGAGCTCCTGTGTAGCCCAAGCAGTGAATGCCAGCAGTACGAGTAACTCTTCATGCGGCGTCGAGTGCTTCAAGACCAGCGACAAGGACAGCAGCACAGTCGCCACCACCAATATAACAGCAGAAAGTACGCTCACGAGCTTCACGTTCTTCATTCCGTTCTCGCTCAAGAGCCTGGGCGGACGGCCCGTTGAGAACGCCACGGGTGGGTTCCCAGCCAAGAACGAAGACGCGCTGAAGAAAATCGCAATATTGGACATTCCAGACACCGTCACAGACTTGTACGTACTGCTGTATAGTGGAGAAACTCTATGCTGGATGTAGGTGCTAAACAACCGGACCCTCTCTCTCTTTCTTATGCTATGACAGTGTGATCGCGGGCGGCACCAACTCGACGGGCGGCGTGAAAGGCCGCGTGGTCGAAGTGACGCTCGCCAACTGGATCCTCAACACCAAAGTGAACCTGCGCGCCGTCACATTCGCCAACATCAACGTGACGCTGCTGCCGAGCGAGATGTTCCCCATGACGATCGTGAACCTCACGCTCGCGAATCTGTACCTCGAGTCACTCCCGAGCGACCTGCCCGGCATGACCACACTGCAGAGACTGTGAGTTCTATATGACAATCAAAGTGGGCTATTGTTGGCTTCGGATTGCTGAAAACTAACGCACATGTTGGTGGCTATTGATTGTTGTTGACTATAGGAACCTCACACAAAACAACTTGAGCAAGTTCCCGACCAAGTTCGGCATGGACTCGCTTCAGACACTGTACGTGTTATCGAACCACTTTGTGTACTACTTGGTGATTGGTTGATTAACTGACAGTTTTGCTGTGTTGCTTTGGAAAACCAGGGACGTGTCGTCCAACAACCTGGACAAATTCGATGCCGTGTCGCCAAACCTCGAGTACTTGTACGTGCTTTTTGTTTTTATTACATCTCCGTTGTTGAAGCTGTAGATGCCTGCTCAAATGTACGTTTTGGCTCATCATGTTGTATTCTTTGATGATCAATTGTACAGGGATCTGTCCAACAATGTGCTTGACGCCCTGCCAGCGAGCGTCTTTCAGATGGAAAAGCTTCAATATCTGTACGTTCCCCTTGGTATTCATGACGTCATTCGCTTTCTGCTGTCTGTATCTATTGGCTCGCAGCCCTGTTGAAGTCTCCACTAACTTCGTCCTTTTGCGCATCAAATTCCAACAGAAACCTGAAGGCGAACGCGTTCACTGGCGTCGTGCTCGGATCGACGCAGTTCGATTTCCTCAAGGTAATTCCAACGCTGATCGTGGACTCTTTCGGTCCGTTGTCATGTCCCACAGCCTCGCAACAAGAGCTCGGCGGCGCTGCCGTCTGTGTAGATGCGAGCATCCCCACCACAGCGGCACACGAAAAAGGCAGCAGCTCCTCCGCTGGGCTCATTGGCGGCGTGGTTGGTGCGGTTGCGCTCACAGCATTCATCATCGGGTCCGTGTTCTGGATGCGACGCCGCCGCAACGCTGCTGGTGATGAGAAGCCGACAGACTACTCGGAAAGCGTCGGGACGGGTTTCGCAAAGCAGAGCAGCTTTGCCAGCTCGGGCACAAACTACACCAACCTGGGCTCCAGCTTCTCGCGGCGGTCGCTATGGGATGATCAAGAGCTCATGTCACTTCAAGTGCGATGCGAGGACATTGAAGACATCGAGCGCATTGGCTCGGGGGCATTCGGCGTAGTCTGGCTCGCGAAGTACCGTCAAACCCAGCTTGTAGCGTCCAAGCGACTGAAGCGCGACGAAGTGACGTGGCAACGCACACAGGACTTTGTGGCCGAGATCAAGCTCGTGTCGAAAATGGACCACGCGTGCATCCTGCCGCTGATCGGCGTCGCGTGGACGATCGAGTCCGACCTCCAGGCGCTTTTCGAGTACATGGAGAACGGCGACCTGCGGTCCTACTTGATGCGCAACGCTGAGGATTTCCGAGGCGTGTGGACCGCCGAGAAGATCAACATCGCGATCAGCGTGGCTGATGCGCTCGTGTACCTGCACTCGTTCTCGCCGCCGCTCGTGCATCGCGACCTGAAATCGCGAAATGTGCTGCTCGGCAAAGACATGGAAGCGAAAGTGAGCGACTTTGGTGTCTCCCGGTTCCAGTCAGAGCAAGCCACGATGACGGCCGGCGTGGGTACCGGCAGGTGGCTCGCACCTGAGGTCATCTCCGGCAACAGCGACTACGACCAGTCGTGCGATATCTTTGCGCTCGGCGTCGTGCTCTCAGAGATGGACACCCACGAGCTCCCGTACGAGAAAGCGCGCGGCCCCATGGACAACGAGCTGAATGAAGTCGCCGTGCTGCAGATGGTCGCGGCGGGGACGCTCACACCGAGCTTCACAGCGGAGTGTCCGCCAAAGATCCTCGAGCTAGCCCAGAAGTGCCTGTTGTTCGACCGCGCGAAGCGACCCACGGCGTTCCAGATCACCTACGCACTGCGCACGATCGCGGCGTCCAATGATTATTATGTTTGAATACTGTGTAATTGTCCATAGTACATAGGAACGAGTGGCAGCAGCGCCACATCGTCCTGTCTTTTGTTACTGTAGCTCTTCGTTTTGCTTTGAGACTTGTTGAAAAAATATCTTCAGAATTGTGCAAGACTCATTTTGCATGCCCATCAAATCCATCACCTTTTTTCACAGGTCGCAGATTTATTGCTTACACCATTTCCATCCTTCTAAGTACGCAATAGTACTTAAGTGGATTACCTCAAAACTATTGGGTGCCAAGAACGACGAGAGAGAGTAGTGGTGTTGATCCTCACACAAGCAAGAAGGAAGAGCTCCGAAGCAAGTCGATCGGCCAAGCAACTCGTCCGTCCATCAAGTCCACGCCCCTTCAGGATGTTTATGCTCAAGAAGAAGAAGGCGCCAGTGGACACGTCCAAGCAGATCAAGGCCATCGCCTGGGACCTCTCCAAGATCGCCATCGTGTTCGTGGGTATCCGCGCGGCCTCGGTCTTCCTCAACAAGGACGCCTAAGCGCGCAACAAACGCACTCGCACGCACGCAGAGCGCACCGCTCGTTGGTGGTGTCCGTGTCGGCTGTATGGAGATACGAAGTAGAAGAAGAAACGAGATGAAAGGAGGGAAGAAAGCGAGAGAGAGAGAGAATGGGTGACAAGGCGCGCGCAACGAGGGAGACAGCGACTTTAGCGTCGAGTGAGCGAATGTGAGAGTGTTTGCTGCTGCTCGTTGCTGCCATTTTGAAGCCAAAAGAGCACGCAGCGACAAAGTTGGGCGTGTAGCGATAGGTGATAGATGGTTGCCTTCTACATTAGAGTTAATAATATGGCCATGGCAACATTGGTTACCAACGCGATATCCGCTTTGTGTGTGTTTGTGTGTCCAAGTTCGTATTTATTCATTCATGATCATGAATGCGATCCCATCAAGGGCTTCTTCATTCGGCTATCAATGGCAGTGATGTCTCTATTGCGTATACGCTCGCATTGTCAGCAAAGCAGTGTGGTCATCATATATTCTTAGTGCGTGTATCGTGTGTTTCTTGTGTGTCTGTTTGCGTATTAATCTACTCTTCCATTTCCTCTTCGTCGTCCTCGCCCATGTCGTCGTCACCTTCCTCTTCGACCTGGTTGAACGACTCTAACGCGAGGTTGCACTTCTCTACGAGTACGTTGAGCGCCTCGGGCAGCAGCTCCTCGGGCTTGATCATGCCCACGGACTCGACGCTAAAGATGAAGTGGTCGCTGATGCGACCCAGCTGGATCTTCTCCTCCCAGCCCGGCTCGCGGATGCACTCGCGGCACATTGTGCAGCTCCGCGAGTCCTTGACCACGGCCGTGGGCACGCCGCCGAGGTCCTCAATGTCGAAGAGCCCCATCGCGCACTTCTCCTCCACGAGCTTCTTGGCGTCCGCGCCGGTAACTTTCTGCTTGAACTCGACGTGCGGCATCAAACGGTACGAGGCCGTCGCCACGGGCGAGAACTTGGCGTGGTCCTTGCCCACGCCCTTTCTGCAGTGCGCCTCCAGCGCGATGCTCTGTCCGGGACGCAGCTTGGCGATCAAAATGTCTTCGTGCACGGGGCGGATCGCGCCAAAGCGCTCCTCCTGGTTGCCCTGCGGCACCCACTCGAGGTCGCGCGAGTACACCGACGTGTGCAGCGCCTTGGACAGGTTCTGCGGGTGCGCCGGGTCGTACTTGCACGTCACGTCGAGCTTGAACACGATCGTGTTCTCGTCCGTGGCCTCAGCCTCTTCGTTGTCTGGGAACGCCTGGAACTCGCGCGGGTCCACGTTGAGCGGCACGAGGCCGAGGCGGTGCGCGAGCACCTCGTCCTGGATGATCGACGAGTTGTTCCAGATGTACACGTGCTCGATCGCCATGGTCGGCACTTCGGCCAGCAGGATGCGGCGCAGCGCGTTCGCCACCGACGCGTCGATGCCGATGAGGTCGAACACGATCTCGTCCTCCGACAGGCTCTGGATCTTCACTTTCACCTGCTTCTTCAGCTGCTCCACGAAATCGTGGGACGTCACCGTATCCACATCAGGCTATAGTCGTAATCGAAGGCAATAAGTGAGCAAAGCAACACAGACACATAAGCAGGTTAGCATCAACGTGTGCCATTTTTCAATCCATCACGCTTGCAAGACGAAGACGATTGCTTGCTTGAATGACTCACCATGTGCGGCGCGTCGGTGCCGACGCGGATCAGCTTGGAGGCAGGGACCTTGGCCATGGTACTGTCTGTCTATGTGTCTATGTGTGGGTGTTGCTGGCGGCAGGCGGCAGCAGGCAGATAGCGACAGCGCGTTGTTGGTGCAGCGGTCGATGGCGATTCGCTCGATCCGCTGGTGCTGCTTTTGTTTGGTGCTCCAAGCGACACATTTCGGCCACCCGCCAGCCATTTTGAAGCGAAAAACCTTACTGATTAGTGCATCCCATGGATGAAAAACCTTGACTGAACTGCTGCCACAGATCGTGCTTTGTCGGATGCTGTGTGGTGGCGTGGAGGGTGAACCACATAGGTTTTGGTCAGTTGGTGGCGCAATAGACGATTCCTGTTGTGTGGTGGAGCGTGCAGTGAACGCCATAGAAATGCAACATGTGTGCAAATGAGATGATGGCGAATTGCCAGCGTGTTGCTCTGTTCATGGGCTTGTGGGGCTGATGGCAATGACAATGATGAACACAGATGCTGCTTGTATGTGTGTGTGTGTATGGTGTTTTGTTTATTGACTTTTTTTTCTTCTTCTCTTGGTTGGTGCCAGTTATTACTATCGCCTCGTTCTTCTTCTTTCCATTGTCCCCATGTCTTCGCGTCGCCGTCTGCATCCACACGTCCACGTCTGAACCTCCCTCCACATGGCTGACAGACAACAAACACGAATTCATATCAACACGCTCTTGTTCTTTGTGTGCTTCGCTATCCGCTTCATCCACATTCGTCCAAATAGAGAGAGACGGAGTAGGTCGGCGGCTTTGATCTCGTCTACAAATGCAAAGGTGTGGGGCCCGTCGTTCTCGTCATGCTGCTGGTCGCCGTGATGCTGATGATGATGATGGGAGTCGCACGCTTACTTGGTGTACGTGATCTTTCTGGTCTTCAGTGGCGCCCACTTCACACGCTTGTAGTAACCAGTCAACACCACCATGCCGGCGAGCGCGAGCGCGGTCTGGAAACCCTGCTTCTTTCGCACATCGTGCTCTGGCTCGGCCGCCCACGCGAGGAAGACCGCGACATCCTTGGCCATCTGCGAGGTCGTGGCTGGGGTGCCATCGGCGTACTCCAACTGGCCGTCGTTCAGCTGACGTTCCATGGCAATAGCGCCGCCGCCGAAGTATGGGTTGTAGTAGAGACCTGGCAGCAGCTCCTTGCCCTCAGGTGGCTCAACGTAGCCGGTCAACAGCGCGAAGAGGTAGTCTGGACCGTTCACACGCGCCTTCGACATGAGCGAAAGATCTGGAGGAATCGCGCCGTTGTTCGCAGCGGCGGCGGCTTCGTCGTTCGCGTATGGCTTTGGGAGCGGGTCCGAGAGCTTACCAGGGCGCTCGAACATCTCGCCCTCGGCGTTTGGACCGTCGACGACATCAATGTCCGCGGCGGCAGCCTTCGCCTCGTCCTCCGAGAAGATCACGCCGACGAGGTTGCGGAAGCAGATGCGCTCGAGACTGTGGCAGGTCGAGCACACTTCCTTGTACACCTGGTAACCACGACGCACGCTGGCGTAGTCGAACGACGACAGCGGACCCGTGTGGTCGAAGCCGTAGTGGAGCGCATCGATCTGGTCGCCGCTGAACGCGGTCACACCGGTCAGCACCGAGCCACCGACAAGAGCGCCAGCTCCGATCTACAATCGCACACATACACACACACACACACATCATATCCATAACCATCAGCCATCCACAGAACAACAAATCAATAGGCTCAAATTGGCTCTTGTGTGTGATTTTGGTGGTCCAGCCCGCCGGAATGCGAAAGTGAGCCAGCCAAATGCGCTCTTCACGCACGAGGAGCTACGCAGCCGTAACGCCACCACAGACACACAGGCGCATCTCATACACAGAGCCACACACAGACACACACGTCACATACCTTGGCAGCGCGTTGCGCGAATTGAGGAAGGCGGTTCATCTTGGCGTCTGCCCTGGCGTCGGTGGTCTCTCTCTCCACTCTTTTTGTTTTTTTTGTTGGTGCGTCCCTGGCCGCTCACACACAAAAAGCCAAGCCCCCCTGCTTGTTGCGGCCCATAGGTTTGTGTGGGCGAGGTTTTTCGCGCAGAACCTCGAGGTTTTATGAGGTTTTATCCACCCCCTTTGCGCAGTGGCCTCGTTTGCACGGCGCAGTTGAGCCCGCCCCGCAGAATGGCGCGGAGCCCACGTCGCCCCTCCTGTTGGAAACACAGGAGTGTGTCAACAAAGGAGGAGGGTCATCTCGCCCGTGGCCCACTCCATAGCACATCAAATTGCGCCACCTTTTTGGTCGTTTTCTTTGTTGCCAGCAGAGTGAAGCGGACGTATAGATCTGGCGGGTGCTGTGAGTGGCGATCCCTCTCTTGTTCTTCTTGTCTTTGCTGCTGCGGAGCTTTTGGATACGTGGAAAGCGAACACACCAAGCCGCAGTCAATAATGGTGCGAATGAGCTCTTCTGTCTGTCTCTATGTGTCTATGTATGCGTCTATTTAACACTCGCTCTGTGTATATACTATATGCACATTAGTCCGCGCTCTTCAGTCTCCAGGGGCTGATCACCGTGATCCTGCTCTTCATCTGCATGTGCACGTTCGTGCGCATGAAGTTCCCCACGATCTTCGACCGCGGCCAGCAGCCAGGCAAGCACGAGGGGCTCTCGGGGCTCTGCTGGAAGGCCTCGCGCATCGGCGAGCGCAAGAGTCAGTACGTCGCCGGCGCGCTCGTTGTCATGGCCGTGCACACGCTCTTCTTCTCCTAAGTTACCGTCCGTCCGTCAATCGACCGTCATGTACCATGCAAAGCAACACACGCAATTCAATCCAATGCACCACACCAAACCCAGCCAGTCAGTCAACAGGTGATAATTCAGTCGGGTATCGCTGTGAATCAATCAATGAATCAAGTCAATTAGAAAGCGTGAAGAGCGCGTATGCGGCATTTGGTCTGGATGCGTTTGTGTGAATGATTGTCTATGGCTTGAATTAACCAGCATGCACACATTTTCATTGGCTTCAATATAAAAAATTGTGACACAAAGGATGAGGGGATAACAAGACAATCCAATGCTTTTGGGATGTATTTGCATGTAGAAAGGGAAAAGAATGGAGCTGCTGCCCATGACGTGGAGCTACAACATCGCTACAGGTCACACTGCCAGCAGTTCGCAGCACTCTCACTCTCTCAGTTTGCTCTAGACCCAAGGAGACTGACTACTCTCGAAAAGCAGTTTACTTCTTGGCTGGAGCGCCACCGGACGTGCCCATGCCGAAGACCGTCTTGAACGTGTCGTAGATCCACCACTGGAGACCAGTGAGCGTACCGATCATGATGATACGCGTGCCGAGACCCTTGGTCGCGAGGTTCTTGAGACCGGTCTCGCTGGCGATCGTGCCGATCGACTTGCCCTTGTTCTCAGCCTTGCCCATGAGCGACACAACCGAGTCGGCTGGGTGCGACACGATGGCGCAGATCACACCGGCGAGGTAACCCGAAGCGAAGGTCACACCGAGCTGCGTGCTCTTTGGGTACGTGCTCTTTGGCTCAGTGAACACGTACGTGTAGAAGCCCTCCACGACCTTCTCGAAGAAGAAGAACTTGGCCATGGTGTATGGGATCTGACGCGACCAGAGCGGCACGACCGAGCCGAATGGGAAGCGGGTCTCGGCCGAGTTCGCGCGCATGGCGGCGAGCGCAGGGCCGAACTCCACTGGGAACGTGCCGGCTGGCGAGGTCTGCACCTTGACCTTGATCATCTCCATTGGGCAGAGCGCCACGTCGGCGATGAGCTCGGCCGAGGCCGAACCAGCGAGGTAGATCAAGCCACGGTACTTGTAGGCGTTCTCCTCACCGGCCATCGTCGAGTACGTGTCCTTGAAGTACTCGTAGAAGCCGAACTTGCACAAGCCCTGTGCCGAGTAACCGATCGCGGTTGGTGCCCAGCCCTTGAAGAGCGCCGCCGAACCTTCCTCCGCGGCGATCATCTTGATGCCCTGCACGAGGCCGTTGAACTTGCCCGGGTTCACCTGCATGTTGCACTTGACGACATCGAGCGGCGTGATGGCCGTGTGGGTGAGGCCGCACGAGAGCACGCCGGCGACCATGCACTTGGCGTAGTACGCGTTGTCGTGGATCGGTGTGTGCGAGAGGCGCGCGTCCCACTGCTTGGCGGCAGAGGTGGCCAAGATCGATGGCGAGGCGGCGCGGCGCGCTGGCAGCTGTGGGGCCGCTGGGCTCAGGGTCGAGATCACTGGGAAGAACGCGCTCATGCTTGCTACTGGCTGCTGCTGCTGCTGGGGGGCGAGACGGATGGCGAATGAGCAGGAAGAGCTCCAACCCGCAAAGCTGCGGCTGCGGTGGCGCGTGCAGGGGTTGGCAGGCGGGCCATACAACCGCTGAAGTAGCACGAATCGAAAAGTAACAGAGCACGAAGCAACCAACGCCAAAAAGCTGAAGTGGGAAGGGGGAGGTGAAGGTGTTCGATTAAGTACGAAGCTGCATTTTTGCGCGGGTTTGAAGGTGTTGATCGATGATGATGGATGGATACACCAAGACTTTGGAAGAGAGAGAGAGAGGCAACTGGAAGTAATAAAGCGTGTTGGTTTAACATGACGAGGATGCCTGGGGTGTGGAAATGCGCAGGCCGGTGTCAACGTGTTCATCCTTGGCTTTGTTTGCTACAGTTGCAGTCAGAAACGAGGTCAGCATCAAATTCGAGCGGCAATTTGTTTTTGGCGTCTTCGAATCCGAAAGAAAGGTTGAGCTCGACGTTCTGCTTTCTCACGATAAAATACAGTTTACATGTCCTTTCCGAACTTGGGTTGGCTCGGATTCACATTCATGCAAGAGTCGAAATCACTGACAGAGGGTTGTTTATATGTGCCTCGTGGGGGTGGAGGACTGAAATGGCTGCAGATTCTTTCAGGGGGAGATGCAACAACACGTCAGAGAGAGACCGCAGACGGCGCATACTTCATACGCAACTCTGTAGCTTTGCTATGACCGGTACTAGTGCAAGACCATTTACCGTTTATTTGTCATGTTCATTTGCACACTCGGAACATGCATGCAAACTTGGCTCGTTAATCCTCATTCCATCAGAGCGCGAGCCATCGAGAAAAGTGTTGCTTTGCTTTCCTCCATCACCTCACAGGCAGGCTCTGAAGTAACACATCATCAAGGAGGGAAAGTAATCCGCAACCCCACCCTACCCCGTCCCGCACCAAAAAAAAACGGGAGCAATCCCTTCTTTTGGCGCGCAATCGAATCTGTCGCAGCCGAGCCACCGGTTTGTTTGTGCAACAAAGAAACGGACGAGTGACGCTCGCTACGTGGCAGGAAGTCGGACCCTCCCGCCAGTTTTTGATGGATGAGGGTACGCTTATCAGAAACCTGATTCTGCCACCAGCAATGCAATGGCGAAGAGCTACATGGTGCAAGTGTGCACGATGAAGAAGCCACGTCCGGCTGGCTGGATGAAGGATCTCATTGCTGGATTCATTCTGAAGTAATCGCGATGGCGAACGATGATGTCAGTCTGGGTTGACTGCATTCGTGATTCACAAAGAGCGCTTGATGGGGATTTCTTGGAGCTCATGGGGTCCCGAAAATGTGCACATGTGGCTGTAACGGACAGCACTCCTGAAGCGGCGTTCCTCTTCCGATCCATTCCATTCCATTCAACGGCATCCGATCAAGAACGAGAGCAGAACAAGCTGGATGGTATACACACGGTCCGTTTCACGCTTGAGCGACCGATTGTATGTGGTACAAGCGAAACCGATTTCCGCCGAGGCGAGCCGTCGCGGAGAATTGAGTTGTGTTGGAGCTGAGTGTAGCAACGAGTTGATTCGCATCGTGTGAGCATGTCAAGTTCGCCACCAGCTAGCGCTTCTACAACGATGAGTGAGATGTGCTATAGACGATCGCGAGGTGCACGCTTCCTGCTCGCTGTGCTTGCAGCAGCAACAACAACGCTCCTGCAAGTCGCAGAATGTGCACAAACGAACATCACGAGCCTCTGCTCTCCGCACGCGACGCCGCCGCTGCTCAAGAAGGGAGACACCACGTACGTCTGCATCAATGTAAACGACAACTTCCGCGCCGTGTTCATGCCCGTAGCCGACAAGTTCACAGTGCTGCGCGTCACCGACTGTAAGTGCACTCCGTATTCCATCATCATGCCTCTGCGTATCCACTGTTTGTCTGACTTGCTTGTCTCTCTCATGATTTCCCCAACAGCTTGGAATGATCCACGTATTGGCGCGAACCCGAATGGCGCGTACGTCTCGGTATCAAGTGGTGTCTTGCGCTCGTACTACAAGCTCTTCGCATCCGATGCCGGTCGCGTGTACCCGTACATGACTGCGATCATCTCGGTCAAGAAAGGAGTGGTAAGTCCATCAAATACTGGTGTTTATCTTGTTGTTCTCTGGTCTTGGATCTAACCAGCCGTGTGACTGAACCTTTGCAGGTTCAAGGCGTGACTTGGGACGACGGCTGCTACTTTTGCGATCCGGAGACCTGTGAGCCCAACTTGTACGGCTCGGCAGTCAACACGTCGTCCTCGAAAGTCGCAGACAGCGGATACACTTGCTACTCGAGCTTGACCGACTGCTCGGGCGAGAACGCGACGGCCTGCGACCTCACGCTCTACGTCGGCTGGACGGGCACAGACAAGAGCGGCAACTATTTGTCGAGCGCGGGGCTGCGCATGTCCCAGTTCAAGAAATACTCGATCAGCTCGTACTTCAAGAAGATCGCCAACAGCTTCTCGGACCTCCTGCCATCGAGTCGCTTCGACTCCTAGAGCTTAGTCAAGTCAAGCCAAGCACAGCCACCCAATCATTTATAAACTCTTGTGTATTTCATTTTACGTACCATCTTGGGGATCTCGTCCTTGAAAAACTTGTAGCTTTATCAAAAAATCTATGGCGCTTTTCATGAAAAAGCTTAGCGGTAGTCGTGGATCGAGCGGTCGGCGTTGTCCTTCGCGAGCATCGCGTCCAGGTTTTCCCACCAGATCGGCAGCAGGTTAGCGCAAATGAGGCGAAACCAGGGCGACAGCTGGCGCTCCGAGTCGTTCAGCAGCGCTGGGATCATGTCCTTACTAACAAACTCGATTTTCTCGACCTCGCTCGGGTTCACATTGAGTGTCACGTCCCCACGCGCGAGCAGGATGTGGTCCATCTCGTACTCGGTCCAGTTCAGATCCGACGCAGCCTGTGAATAATATATCACATCGCACATACGCATCAGATTAGCAGCTGAGATGTTGAGTAATGCATTGGCATACGCACTACCTTGTAGAGCACGGTGGAGACGTATTTGATGTCTTGGACGTCGAACTGCGTCGTCGGGATGCCCAGTTCGTGCTCGAGCTTGCGGATCGCCGCGCGCTTCACGCCCACGCTGTCCTCCATCTCTTCCGCCATGAACAGCGGGTGGCTATTATTCATAATATAACAGAGGAGGGTGATCACGTATCAGTCCTTACAGCAAGCGACACGGTAATGGAGTACACTGTAGACCATTTTCGATAAATCACCTGCAGCAAGTGTTTGCCCAGTAGCCTGGGAACGTGATCTTCTCCGGCGCGCGCTTCTGGATGAGCAGCTCGTTCTTCGAGTTGAACACGAAGATGCTGAACGCGCGGTGCAGCACGCCATCGTGAAAGTGCGCTACAGCAGTCAATACACACACACACGACAACAACCTCATTAGCGTTAGCCTTACAATTCGAGCAGCTTCGTGCGCAGCGTATGGTCTTCAGACTCTAGCCGCATCACGTAAATACAGTCGAAAGCGATATGAAGAGCGCTTGTTAAGTGCACTTACAGTCCTTCTTGGTGATTGGGCCGACTACGTTGTCGTGCTCGTCCACCCGGATCACCATTTCCTTCATGAACTCGAGCTGCTTTTCGTCTGCGCCGGCGGTGAGCTCTTCGAACGCAAGGCGGCTGCTCATGCGCGCGTGAAGAGAAGCGAATGGCGACGCGCTGGAGACGCCACCGCTCGCATACGGACGGCTGTGGGCGTTGAGCGCGCGGCGGAGCAGCAGCATTTTGGCTGGTTTGGTGTCTGGCAACTGCAATTGGAATTGGCACCACAGCTGATTGCCAAAAACAAAACTTGTGACACATTGCGCAACCCAAAATTGATCACAGCCCAAAATTGCAAAACTGATTCCCTCGGTAACTATTGGTGAAAATTTACACTAGCCAATCAGATATTTTAGATAAAGAAAATAGCTTGTAAGAAAACGGTTCGTCCAATCAGCATCACTCGGCTTTAATGACATCCTGCTTTAATGACACTAATATGCTCCCAGCAGAGACGTCCTTTTTGATGCGTCGCATGCGGCGGCTCATCATTTCGTGAAGCCGAGCAGACCGCTTCCAGTCGTTTGGCGTTGCTCGTGCGCAACACAAGCCAACCACCACTTTTGGGTGTTCTGGAAGGAAATGATGAACAATTTGATGCGCTGCCTGCCATGCTGGCTCAAATGGCGCGTGAGGGGGTGCACAGCGTACATTACAATCAAACATGTATTCATTTAGTCTAATGGAGGGTCCACGATGGCAATGCGCTAGTATCCATAAATCCACAATCTGTTCCCCTCTTCCTGCACAGCCATTCAGTAGGTGCACCATGCATGTGCCCCTCTCTTCTTGGGTTTCTTTGTCAACGTGTGTATTTTGTTCTTTTGCGCATAGTGTGTGTATGTATGTTCTTGTGCATGTTCCTCGACGCTTTACTGCTCGGTGGGCTTGCCGGCGCCTTCCTCTGCAGATCCCGCCGCCGCACTCGCCGCCTGCTCTCGCTCTAACGCCTCTTTCGCTCGGAAAATCTTGGACTGCAGGTAGAACGAGCCGCCCTTCGCCGGGTCGTTCGCCTCGAAATACCGCGTGAACTGCTTTGTGATCTCCTCGGGCTTGGGCTTCGCACTCGTGGAAAAGTTGAGGATCTCGAGCGCCTGCTCCTTCGACATGGCGTTCTTGTCCTTGACGACGCTCTTGGCGGCCATCGCGGCGCCGCCGGCTTGGCCGGTCTTGGCGTTGTGCACCGCCTGCTGGTACGCGGACACGAAAGCGCGCGACACGATGCCGGCACTCATGACCACAACCTGCGCGATGACTCTGGCAATCGGACCCGACATTGGTGCTGTCTGCTGCTGGTGGTGCTGGGATGTGCTGGTGGCGCTTGCTTGTTGCGGGAGCTTCTCTTCGCTTCTGGTGCTTGTTTGACGAGCTCTTTTGAGTCTGTGTGCGACGTGCTTTGCTGCTTTGTCCAGAATGACCTTCACACCATCGACTCATTTGCGAAACCTAATATCCGCTTACATTTGGTACCCTTTCAAAATATATATCGTACTTTATTGAGAAAAGAAGAAATTGCCAGACCTTTCGTACTTGATATCCTTTATCAACACATGTCGCACTTTATTGAATACGTTACTGATATCTTATGTTTTGAGAAGATGTACTCTACCCACTCTCATTAGAAGGTCGTTATGGGTTGGTTGAGTTATGTTACGCTGATGTAACTGGTTACTCTCAGTGGATCGCGAATGATGAAGGCAGATCCGCGAGCATGATGTCCAGGTACTCGCTGAGCGTAAATTTCTGCAGAAGCTGCTGCTCGGCGTCGTCCTTGAGCGCTACGAGCAGCTTGGACGCTAGATGATCGGTACCTGGGAGCTTCTTGAGCTCCGCCTTGAGCTCCAGCACTATGAATTGCAAGTCATTGAAGGTACAAAGTGAGGAACTCAGAGACGAGAAAGCCCTGATAAAGTTTGGAGGCAAATCCTTTTTGTCAAGATCACACCGCCCGCTGGAGATCATAATTGCGCAAGTACCTGAGACAGTGAAGCTCTCGTCGGTATCGCAGAGCAGGAACTGGATGAAATGATAGAGCTGATTCGGCTCGAGGCCGTGCTTGTCCACCAGCGAGCGCGCGTAGCAACCTCGGAACTCGTGCCAGTCGATGCAGCCGTCGAGGTCGTCGTCGGCCTCCCAGATCATCCACTGCACCTCAGTCTAGCGAAAAATGTAAACAAAAAGGCACAAATGACTGTGTTCAGCACACTCAGCTGCTGCTCAAGCTCAGTTGCAACTGAGGATGCGGCGCATAATAACGACACAGAGGAGACCAAACAAAAGCAAAACCTTGGTCGGACTTCGGTTCATGGCTTTCATCGCAGAGACAAGGTCCACCGCGGTGATCCACTCCGCTGGATCCACATTCCCGCCGCTGATATTATTTGGAGGCAGGATGCCTTTCTGCAGATCTCGGATCTCACGGCCAAGTTGAAGCATGTGGTCGTGTTTCGCTTTCTCTTGGTGAGCTGCCGCTGTTGGTGGTGCTGCTGTACTGGTGGGGCAGCCAGCAGCTCTCTTGTTGGTCTCGATCTTCTTGAAAGACTTCGGCTTGGTCTTGAGCCGCGAATTATTGTCGGGACTGAGCAGGTTGAGCTCATCCAGCAAGCTGCGCTGGTCAAACAGGGCGGTCGCGGCTGATACACAAGCAGCCTTCCGATCGACTTCCTCGTCCTCATCTTCCTGTCTTTGCCCTAGAAGCTCGCTGTCTTCTTCTTGGAAGCTCCCACGTGGATGTGGCTGCTGAGACTCCGGCTCTGGTGGTGAATAAGAATGTGCCGCGCTGCTGGTGAACCGGAGCTTCTGGAGCTTGGCAACTTTTTTCGCGACCTTGGCCTTGCGCTCGTGCTGTCGCAAGAAGCAGAAAATGCGCGCGAGCCGCTTCTCGCTCTCCGGTGGCACCTGCGGCAGTTCGAACGCCTTGGAGCTCTCCATTGTGTGTATTCACCTGAAGCTAAAGCAGCTAGCAACAAGATGTGTGGCGAGTGGCTGATAGTAAAAGATGGCTGCTGCTATCGTCTGCTGACGATAGCTGCTAAAAATAGATCCATGCACCACTATTTTTAGAGCAGTTACGAAACGTTTCACGCATAACCGCCATCGTCCATCAAAATCTCCAGTCGCGAATGGAGGCGAAAATGTGAACAATGGCGCCAGTGAATAGCAACTTGGCGAGCGCAGGAAAGCCAATGACGTTGTTATCGAAGAGAAGCCTGTACGGTATGGGGTGCCGACGTCCAAACGTACGTGCACACGGACAAGCACGTGCATGTTCGTCCACGCACGAATGACCGCATTTCGCAGCGCGTCATTGGGCGGCTTGGAATAAAGCCACCAACCAATTCATTGAGGCTGCTGGTGTTGGCTTGGGAAACAACTCGACGCCCGGAAGATCTTCCAGGATTTTATGGCTTTGGTTGTCTTAGCACCAGCCCACGTCAGAAGCCTTTGCATGCGAGCGAGTGATCGCAAGACAAGCGAACGACAGGCAGAGACGTCTGCTGTCGTCTGTATAATTTTCATTTGCGCTCACCAAGCGAAATCAACTCAACCATTTGATTTGGCAGAGAGATACACACAATGAACGAACATGTCATGGCGTATCTTTGGCGAATGGAAATTTGTGGGATTCGTTGGCGTTTGCCAGTCAAAATTTAGCATCGACCGGAGTGGCCAACAGCATTTTGGAAGAAACTTTCTTGGAAGAATAAGACGAAAGCAAAACATTTAGAGCAGCCGCCTCTAAATAGACTTTCGGCAGGAGCACCTGCGCACAATGCACGAGCCGCCAATGCCACGTGGCCAATTCATTTCTTTGTGCGCATTTTCACCCGACCAGTTTTGTCTGTGTGTTGACTGCGAATAACTACAGAAGCACCAAGAGCCAAAAGTCCAAGGCGCAAAATGTGAGCCAAAATTCACAAACAGATCGGCTCCACAACTCTCCAATCTCACAAAAAGGTTTGATATCCTTCTTATCTGCCATACGCGGTACATTCAATAGTTGGACCATTTTACTAATTGGCACAACCAGGTAACAGTTAAAGAGACTTGGTAAATCCAATAGTTAGACCAAGTCATTTCACTCATTTGCTAATTTACACAACTCACAAAATCGGCTTTCCCTCTCAAATCAAATTGTTTGAGCCATGTCGTTGAACGCGTGGGCGATCTCAGAAACGTTCAACGCACTTTCGGGCCACGGGGGATGAACGCGCCGCGAACGGGTACGCAAACAAATGTGAATGTTCCCAAGAGAGTGCCACTCTGCCACGTGACGGCTCGTCTGACTCGACAAAACCCAGCCGCGCATCCCTCGCAAGTTCGAATTGTCTATCCAAATCAAACAAACCAAACCAAAAAAGCAGCACAATTCATCAACAAAACCACCAGGACCATCCAACTCTTCGCTCATTTGAGCCATTTGCGCACCACTGAGAGGGAGTGAAGCCACCAGGATCTTTCGGGAGTGCGTGAGGTGATTGATAGGCACGCGAGATTCGGTCTCAGCGCATACAACAAACAGCCAAGGTCGCGTGAGAAATTCTAAAGAGTGATGAAAACTGACAGCCAGGCTCGAATGAATTTGACTTTTGAGCCAATCCAGACAGGATTTTCACCGTTTCACCAAGGTATATTTGTTTGGTCTGATAAACCAGACCACGATGAGAGATTGGCAATGTGTGTGGCCATGAAAAGTTGCCAAGTTTTTGGAACGGATGGATCCCTCGCAGTCAGTCAAAAATGTGCATATCTTTTACGGTATCTTTCCGCTTTGTGAGGACCTTCGTCTTCAACAAGGGTGTAAGCAAGTCGGTCATATGGGTCCCATAGAATGGCCAATCTGTTTTAAACATTCTAAAAATGTTCTCACTTACAAATGCCAAGGTTAAATATCCCTCTTTTACCGACGTTGACAACAAGGTTTAAATCACATCCAATCCGTGTTGTTAACCACCTTTTTGGCTTACAAAATCCAAGTCAACTACCAAACTCGGGGCTGTATCAGATTGCTTTAAACCCTCAAATCACAAGGTCCAACTCTTTTGGTGAGAAGCGTGCAAGGAAGAGGAGGAGAGGAGCCATGATGACGGATCAGCAAGTCCTTCCTCCTCTTCTGCCGGCGCTCGCCTGCCATTCTCCTTGTTGCTGCGAAGCGCGCGCGCTTTTCCATCCATCTCATCAAGCGCGTGAGTCTGTGCCTGTGTGTGTCTCTTGTGGGTGGGATACCTACAACAGGACCAGCGGGGGAAACAGAAACTTTGAAAACAGCAGGCGGATCGGTCCCCTCCTCCTTGGTTTGGGATTCCCTCTCCTCACACTCCTTGCTCCTCTTGTCTTTCCACGCACACACGCGGCGGGCGTAAAAATCCACCACAACCGAATTTGATACTGATTGCGAACGTGACTCATTCCTACCAAGCGAGCGAGTCAAGAGATCACTCAAGAGAACTAACTATGGGCTGGGCACGACGACGACGACAACAGCAGCAGCAGCTCCGGCGGCGCGCCTCCAAGGAGTACCTGAGCGCCACCCTCAAGGCCGAGGAGACCTACTACAACAACCTCCAGTCGCTGGCCCCAGTTGACGCGGACCTCCAGTTTACCAAGAACCCGGCGAGCGAGGTCACCAAGCCCTCGGCTTCCAAATGGTACGAGAACGCGTCTCCGCGCAAGACCCACAGCCACACCCTCGGACACAAGCGAAGCGGACTCCGCGAGAAGCTCTACAGCGTCGACTCCCTCGCTGAGACCGAACCTGAAGACGACGACGAGGACGAGGACACGGAGAGCGAGGAGGACAGCGACAGTGGCGAGTCTGTGTTTTCTTCTTGTCAGCTGGTTCACAAGGCAATCGCCGCCCCTCTTCTCCCCACGGCCTCGGTCAAGATCGAAGCGTCCATCCAAGAAGAAGACGAGTCGGCTATCCCTCCTGCTGCAGTTGCCTCCTCCAAGAAGCTCGACACGAGCGATGAAGAAGAAGAAGACGATTCGGACGACACGGACCTGGAAGAGGACGGATACGCCAGCGAAGACAAACCGTCGGTTGCGACGGTGGTGACGATGTCAGCATCTGAAGAGGAAGTCAAGTGCGAGCCTGTCTACATCAACGACACCATCAGTGACAAGCTCGTCGGCAGTATGGTCGACGGTGAAGACACGGAGAGCGAAGACGGAGACATTGAGGAAGCCGCCTCGACCGCCAGCTTCGTGTCTGCTGCTTCTTCGTCCTCCTCCTCCACTTCCTCGGAAGAGTTCACCAAAGTGGATCTGTTTGGACAGAGTCTGAACGAGAAGAAAGAGAAGGAAGAGTCCCAACACGCGCCGTTCCTGTTCCCTCCGCCGTACTTCCCGGGCGACCTGGACGAGTACGAGAGCGACATCTACGAGACGCTGCTGCGCCGCGAGAAGGTCCACCACGTGGTGACCGACTACTTCAGCTTCCAGCCGCACGTGACCGGCGTGATGCGCGCGATGCTCATCGACTGGCTCGTCGAGGTGCACAACCACTTCAACCTGCAGCCGGACACGCTGTACCTGACCGTGAACTACATCGACCGGTTCCTCGCCAAGGTGCCAGTGAAGCGCGAGAACTTCCAGCTGGTGGCGCTCACGGCGCTGCTGATCGCGTCCAAGTTTGAAGAAGTGCACCCGGTGGACATTGAAGACCTCGTGTACATCTGCGAGCGGTCGTACACGGCGCAGCAGATCGTGCAGTTTGAGAAGGAGATGCTCCAGGCGTTCAAGTTCAACCTGGTCGTGCCAACGTGCAGCGGCTTCCTCGAGTACTACATCGACAAGCTGAGCGTGGACCTCCAGGTCTCGCAGCTCGCCAACTTTTTCTCAGAGCAGACGCTGCTGGACTTCCACCTGAGCGCCAAGTACGTGCCATCGGTGATCGCGTCGTCCTCGCTGCTGCTCGCGCAGTGCTACTTTGACAAGTCCAAGCCGGAGCTCTCGTGGGTGATCGAGTTTGAAGAGGTCACGGGCTACTACGCCAAGGACATCTGGTGCTGCGTGCGGGACCTGAGCGACATGCTCGCGTCGCTCTCGTTCGACCTCGTGGCCGTGCGCACCAAGTTTCGCTCGAGCCGATTGGGCCGCGTCGCGGACATCCCGCACCTGAACGTGTCCAGCATTGTCATCGAGTGAGCGTGGTGAAGTGGTGGGTGGGGTATGTGGATACCTCCAAGTTTTTTTATTAATTAGTTAGTCTTTAGGAAGGGAGAAGGAAGGGAGGAGGAAGGAAGGAGGGGAGTTTTAGGATTTGAGCCTTTTAATTTGGGCTTTAGTTTCTTTTTTTGCTGGAAGTGTGCAATAGTAAATTAGTATTTGTAAGTCATATAGGATGTTGCGCATCGAACAAAAGAGGGAGGAGTGGTGTTGGAAAGAAAGTAAGAGGGGGTAACAAGGAATGAATGAATGAAACAGAGACAGAGGTGGATTGGGATTTTGAAACCAAAGTGTCAACGTACAAAGTGTCATGAGCGATTGAATCTGAGCGCTGGCCATTGGAGTGGACCATGAACGACATGACTAAGCGTGAATGAACAGCAAGTCGTCTATCTACCAAATGGCGAAAGGTGTATGTACATATTCGATGGCGACGTCTCGTTGAACTGGCACACACACGAGGGGTGTCCGCATGAATCGACTAAAGCTCTGAACTTTTGCCATTTATGAGATCTTCTGAGCAACAAAATGATGCAAGGAAGATCAACCCAAGACGCGCCACTAATTACCATGTGGTCCACATCTCTATTGCTATTCACACGTCTTTTCGTCACCCGCAAAAAGCCAAATTGGTTGGTTGGCTTCATCTGGCGCGCTTTTCTTCAGGCGACATTCGCGCAACCTTCGCGCGACCTCCCGCGCCATTTTCAGCACTAACCCACGCAACAAGAAGGCAAGAAGACAAGAAGGCAAAGCCGCTCAGAACGAACGACCTCAAGGCGCATATTCGCCACCACCTTCGGCTCTCGCGCTCTCTCTCTATAGCTCTACGTATTTAGCAGCCAACTCATTCACTCCACGCAGTGTCCATACCCGTAGGACGCAAGCGGACATGTCCTCCTCCGTGTGCCCCACGTGCTCGTGCACGGAGATCGACATCGTGGACGTGAGCGGCGAGGCGGTCTGCGTCAACTGCGGCACCATCCTGGAGGAGAACAACATCGTGTCGTCCATCGAGTTCCACGAGTCTGGCGGTGGCGCGCACTCGGTCGTAGGCCAGTTTGTGTCCTCGACGTCCTCCAAGTCCTACGGCAACATCGGCACGAGCGGCCGCAACTATGGCATGGAGTCGCGCGCCAACACGCTCGCGAACGGCAAGAAGAAGATCCGCCAGATCGCTGGCATGCTGCGGCTCGGCGACCACTACGTGGACTCGGCGTTCCGGCTGTTCGCGCTCGCGCTGCAGCGCAACTTCACGCATGGCCGGAAGGCGCAGACCGTGATCGCGGCGTGTCTCTACATTGTGTGTCGCCGCGAGCGCTCGCCGCACTTGCTCATCGACTTCTCGGACAAGCTCCAGATCAACGTGTACGTGCTCGGCGGCGTGTTTCTCAAGTTCTGCAAGCTGCTGCAGATCCACCTGCCGCTAATCGACCCGTCACTCTACATCCACCGCTTCGCGTCGCAGCTCAACTTTGCTGGCAAGACGCACAGCATCGCGACGACAGCGCTGCGCTTGGTCGCGACCATGAAGCGCGACTGGATCGAGACGGGGCGTCGGCCCTCGGGTATCTGTGGTGCTGCGCTTCTGATCGCTGCGCGCTCGCAGTCGGTGATGTGCAGTCTGCACGACGTCATGGACGTCGTCAACATTGGTGAGCGCACGTTGAAGCAGCGCCTGTACGAGTTCTCGCTCACACCGACCGCGCAGCTCACCTACGACCAGGTCGGGAAGCTCGAGATGTCGCGCGTCGAGTGCGACCCGCCGAGTTTCCAGCGTCATCGTGAGAAAGAGGTGATGGAGATGCTGCTGCTCGAGTCGGAGCGGTTACCGCTGGAGAATGGCCGCAAGCGCGCGCGAAAAGCTACGGAAGACGACAATGATGATGATGATGACGACGAGGACGAAGAGGACAGTCTGAGCGACTCGGACGAGATGGACAGCAAGACGAAGAAGATGAAAGACGAGGAGATGTCGCGGTTCCTCAGCGGCGACGCGTACTACAAGAAGAAGCACGCGAGTGCGTTGCTGAGTAGTGGCAGCGGGAGTAGCTCTGGAAGCAGTGGGTTGAAAGGCGACGACAAGAAGATGCTCGCAGCGGCAGCGCTGGAAGACGACGATGACGACATTGACTACGGCTTTGAGAACGCGAACGAGCAGATCGTGAACCGCGCGAGTCGTCTCGCGGCCCAGGAAGTGCTGTTGCGCGTGCGCAAGAAATCTGCGCGGTATATCATCCGCAAGCGCGAAGAAGCCGACTTTTACAAGACGATCGAGCGCGACCTCACGCTGGCACTGGAGGAAGAAGGCTCGAGCATCGTCAAGGCGACGCTGAGTAGTGTGATGAAGGAGAAGAAGAAGAGCGACACAGAGAGCGATGGTCGAAGGAGGACAGTGAGTCCCAGTGGTGGTGACTCGGATCTTGAGGACGAGGATGGTGATGTTGATGAAGAAGAAGAAGAAGTGGACGAAGAGGCGGAGGAAGACGATGAAGAAGAGGACAAGCCCGTCTCTGCATCGAAGCCCGAGTCGGAGTTCAGCAGTGGCAACGGCAAGGACGAGCGGTCACAGGACCAGGAGGACGAGCAGGAGAAGCGACAGGAGGACAACTTTTCGGACCTCGACGACGAAGAGATCAACTCGCTGTTGCTGACGAAAGAAGAGGCGGACAAGAAGAAAATTCTGTGGGAGAAGATGAACAAAGACTTCATCCAGGAACAGGTGCGAAACTGAATTCTGAGTGTGTCTTAGATGATTGATGATGGCAACAGAACGCTAACTGTGTTGTATTGTGTTGTGTGTGCTCGTTGTCACTATAGGAGGAGAAGCGTCTGAATGGCTTGAACGCACCCGAGGTGCCGAAGAAGAAGAGAAGAAAGAAAGTCCCGGACGCCAACGTCCCGCCGCCCGATACCGCACAGCACGCCATTTATGTGAGTTTTTCCACACTGATGATGCGATAGCAGAGCGCTTACTTGTGATAGATATGTGATTGGTTGGGACTGACAATGCGTGGGTTTTGAATCGTGTGCCTCTTTACAGAAATTAAAAAGCCGAAGGATCAATTATGAAGTGATCGACGAGCTCTTTGGGGAAGCCGCGAGCAACGGGTTTTGATTCGGAACGTCGTTCTCCAGAGCACAGAGAGAGAGCGTGGACCACTGCTGTCGTGTTGAGCATTTGCCCATAAGGAATAGAACAAAAAATGATGGCTTGGGAATGAAACAAACAAACGCCTCCAAACAGAACATTCACAGATTCGAATTTCCATTATGGTCGACAAACTTGGCAAACTTTGTCGAGCCCTGCAGCTCATCCTCTCGCTAGTTGCATATTCCGTTATCCAACCACCAGTATGCAATTATTCAGGCTGTCATTATCAATTTTTGCAGGTTGTGCTTCTCCACTTTTATCCTTTTCCTCCTGGTTTAAATACCCGTTTCCCTCAATTACGAATATCAGCATTGCATCATTTTACAAAGGGTATATGTTTTCTCAGTCCGTCTCTCCTGCATCACGAACCGAACAAGACCACCCGAAGGAACGAACGAAGGGGGCGAGCCAAACACACAACAGTCCACACAAGCAGCTCCAAGAAGTGAACATGGCGACGCCCAACTTTGCCCGCGCGAACCAGGAGATGCCGCCTGCGGGCGGCTTCAAGCCCGTCAAGTCGGTGCGCGGCGTGCCGGCCGTGCGCGGCCCACCGGGCTGGTTCATGTTCCTCGGCTCGTTCGCGCTCACATCGTTCGGCTTCTACCTCGTGGGGCAGCACAACCAGAACCACCGCAAGCTGGCGGCCGAAGAGCGCGAGCGACGGATCGCCATGCTGCCGTTCCTGCAGGCCGAGGCCGACGTCGAGTTCCTCGCGCAGCAGGAGAAGGTGCTCGAGGAGGAGCGCAAGATCATGAAGGACGTGCCCGGCTGGACCGTCGGCGAGTCCACGTACCACTCGGACCGCTACACCGTGCCATTGTACGCGCAGAAGAAGTAAGCAGCGAAGCGAGAGCAAGAAGGAGAGTACGAGAGAGAATGGAGAGCGAGAGTGTGAGGCTGCGAGTGCGTTTGCTGATACTGCGGAGAAGAAGACGCGACGACGCCGATGATGATGATGAAGAAGAGAGAAGTGCCTGCGCTTTTGATCGCGGTGAAGAGAGAGAAGACGCTCGCTTGGATGCGGGGGGGACCATTTCCTTCACCTCGTCTTGCTCATTCATGCGCTCGCTCACAGGTTAATGAAGAAAATATATCCACGAAGAAAAAAATATACCATAACATCAGCGCGCTTTTTGTTTTCAGGTGAATGAAGAATTGTCACGATGGTGAGCAGGAGGAAACAAAGAAACAAAGTTCATAGGAGTTAGTTGTGCGATCCGTTGTTAAGCGTGGTGTGCGTCTTCCTGTTTCTTTATCTTTTTGTTTGTGTTTGTTTGTGTTGGTATTATAGATGCTGTCCGCATCGCATACCTCGTCAGAACTGAGTCGTTGCACTCGATCTTGATGCTGCGTGTTGGTTGAGCGAAAGGAGAAGAACAAGACGATGGACCCGCCAGGGTGGAGTGACATGGCTCTCTCTCTCTTCTTCGACAGCCTCCCCAACTCGAAGCAGCAGCTCGCCTTAAAGTCCTTCTTCGTCCATTTCGTCTTCGATCTCCTTTGCGAGCTCTTCCTCCTGCTTCTCGCGCTCCAAACGCTCCTCCGCGCTTTCAAGATCCTTCTTGTACGCGTCCGGTGGGTAGCGCATGCCCTGATAATTCAAATTTGCACACAAGACAACATGGCGGCATGATGAGTTAGAAAAAACAGACAGTCACAGCAGCAATAAGGTTACATCACACAAATAGCACAAAAAGTTTACCTTGACAGCTTCGTTGTGCACGTCGAGGCAAAACGTGATACGCTTCTGGAACGCAACTTGCGGGTCGTTTGTTGTGTACACGTTCACGGTTTCCTTCGACTGTAACCAGCCGTTCTTGTGGTCGATCACCGCGTCGATGACGCCGTCGCGGATCGCCTTGGCGCACACAAACTCCGCGTTCTGCGGGTTCTCGAGCGCGAGCTTCGCGCAAATGTCCGTGAAGCGGATACGCGAGTACGACGTGCTGATCTTGCGGAGTCCCGTCTTGATCACATTGTGGCGCAAGCGAAGGATCAACGAGTACGTGTTGTCCGCCTTGAACAGCGCGGCGTGCTGGGTCAGCACCACGTTGAAATCCTCCAAGTTGCCCACGCGAACAGCCTACAGAGTAGCAAAGCGACGTCACACAGCCAGTTAGCGCACATCTCAATCAACAATCACAATCGCAAAACATATACCACATCATCACGTACGTTGGTGAGCTGCAAGTACGGCGCGAGCGCCTTGCGCAGGTCGTCCTGGTTGAAGATGCTGCGCTCGGGCACTTCGCCCATCAGCAGCTGCACAATGATCGCGAGCTTGTAGACCGTACGACGGAAGCCCGTGGCCGTGTTCTGCGGTGCCTTACGGATCGACTGCATGAGCTTCGTGTACGACTCCGTGTACTCGAGCTGCACGGCCTGGATCTTGCCCACGTAGTACAAGTAGCGCACAAACTGGTTGTTCGACGCGTTCTCCGGGAACGTCGTCTTAGTCACAAACTTGTACGCCTGCTCGTACAGGTTCTCGTGCAGAAAGTTACGCAGCAACAGGTTCACGAGCGTCGCCTGGCCAATCTCGTCGTAACGCAAGCACGCCGTGCGGTGTGCCGCGAGCAGCGTGGTGCGGATCGACGGCAGGTCGCGACCGAATTGCTCGTGGATGCTTGCGTAGTACGTGTACAGCTTGGCTTGGAACGCGTCGAGCGTGCGGCGGTTGAACTGTTCTGAGCGCGCGAGCACTTTCTGCACGGTCTGCAGCGCATCATCCGCCAGCTTGTACTTGACCAAGGCCGCAAGCACGTACAGAAAGAGGTACACTTCGACTTCGATCAGATCCACCACTGGCAGCACCACGAGCTCCTTCGTGGCTTCAGCAGCGTCGACCTCGGGGGTCACAGTCGCCGAGTCCGAGACGTCGATCATCTCCGTGTCGGCATTCGCATCGACGTGGCTCGCGATCTTGTTGAGCAGCGAGAGAAGCAGCGGCTTGGACTCGTTCTTCTCCGGGAGCACCTGGTTCACCGCCAGAATGAGCTGCGGCACCGACAGCGTCTTGCGCAGCTTGCTCGTGTTGCGCAGAATGCGCGACGTCTTCTCCTTCGCGTTGGTCTTCACCACCACTTCCAGCAGCAGGATCGTGCGCTTCAGCTCTGTAGCGTTACATTTTTTACACAAAGGCATAGTGGTAAGTATCCAACCAACATCAGTAGCCAGTAGCTACTATCGACACGAGATCTTTCCGGACCCCCTCGTCATCCCTTCTCACCAAAGCAATACCAAGCAACGCAGTCACGCCCAACACATCCACACACACACGCATCAACACGCAGGGAGGGGGACGATCACGAAAGACACCCAATGTGTCGGGAACAAAGGATGGAAACCAGAAAGATCTCTCACTCGTACACACGTGAACGCACCTTCGCAAACGAGTGCTTCTTCGGCCGCCACTTCCTTCTTGCTGGCGAAGCGCGTCGTGTACGCAGGCGTCTGCGAGAACGTGGACTGGGCGCTCATCGTTGCGTGCTTGACTCTGTCTGAGGGGGGAGGGCTCGTCCACGGAGGTGAAGCTGCTTCTTGAGCTTCTGGCGCTTTCTTCCGATGCTTTCGCCTTTTGAGCCAAAGCGCGCAGGGGTGAAGAAAGATACGTACTTAGCAGTTTTTTACGTACTTAGTCTTTTTTCAAAGATAAAAGACAATAATTTTCTCAAGACATAGAAGAATCGGTTTTTAGAGGCTAATCCTCTGTGCTCACATTGAAGGGTTATCCCTCAAAGCCATCACCCTTCTCCAGAGAGAATAACTAACGTCGATTGGAACCGGTTTTAACAAGGTTATCCTCCTAAGCTTGTGTGTTGTAGCCAAACAGAGAGGAAAACGACGAAAAAATATTTACAAAAACTGACAAACTACTTTGCCAAATTTACAATGGTGGATAACTCTGTTACCACCAAATCCTCTGCTGTCTCGTTGGAAGAGTTCATGGTTATACGTTAGAAATGGGTACAGAGTGATATTTTTCATCTCAAGAACATATGGCTAGCATACTCGAGAACACGTGTGTTATGGTTCTGAGTTATTTCAAGATGAACATATTTATCAGCAAAGATTTCGGATGTCGAAGTGACACAAGTCAGCTTTTGGACAATAAATATGTGTTATGTTGCACCATCGCTCTCACGTTGCATTCTTCAAGCAACAATGCCGCTGCTGGAAAAACTCCATGTGTGGATGCTAATCATGTTGATCAACACTAGACCAGCCTAGCCATGTGACGTCGCCAATGTCTTCGGGTTCGGAGTGAACAAGAAAAAGCATCTGGAATACTATGCCAGATGTTACCGTAAGGGCGAGAGCACTGCTGTGTGGCGCGGCACATCAATATGTTCACCCAGGTCCTTCTCCACTATACTGAGCGAAAAAGTGTTCTTCGACCTTTGCAAGGATATCTTGGTCAACTTTATCTACACTTCTGCCTGAACCGACGGTGGTGTAGCTTGGTGCATTTGAGCTCTGTTCAAGCACGCCCCTATAAACCACGGCAAATGATCAAGATTTGTACCCAGTCCTGATGCAACTATCGCATCAAGTCGAACACCAGTCCAAGCCGAGCATTAGCTAGGCGCAAATAGTAGTGAAGTTCCCGATCTCTAGAAAACTTCAAGCATCAGCGCCACTTGTGGTCGATTTAACCGCCGAAGAAGAATGGTATGAGGAGTGGAGATTTGAAGTGCTGAAGATTCGTGACAAGAAACTCGTTGACAGTGTCTGGAAGTATCTTGCTGTGTGGGCACCTCCTCCCAGATTGCGGAGCACCTCCAAAAGGATACGATACAGGAGTACGAAGATTCGCTACAAAAAGAACACGCAAAGGTTAGACCATTTTAAATCAATGTATGGAGATCGCTTAAGGTCGTTCATTTCATCTTTTCTCATTCGTTTTGCACGCGTAGATTCTGCTTGAGCACGCGTGTGTTAATCTTTAGTTAATGGTTTTTCTTTCACATCTCTTGCAAATCGGAGCTCAGTTCCACGAGCAAGAGGGTTTGCCATCGCTCCTTTTATGTCTCCGGGTTTGGCGCGCACACGTTCAATATCGAGGTCTCCTTGAGCTGTATCTAATTCATCGCGCGAGCCGGCCAACGCTCTTGTTCTCCGTCTTTGAAGAGGGCTGCTCGAAGTTCTTCCTGGGCCGTAACAACTTTTTTCCACCCGTCGTTGTGCCGGCGGATTTCCAGCTTGATATTCTCCTTCTTCTTGCTCTACGTTTTAGCTCGATCGCCACTTTCTCCTGGCTCTCTTCCATCATCTGCGTGGGTCGTGATCGGGTGCAAACAGTCAGCTTAAAAATAGCCTTGTTGAAAAGCTCCAAAAATGCTTGTATTTTAGCTCCAAAACCTTTGTGTAAAAATACTTTTCTCGAAATTAGCCAATTTTCAATATAGTTTTTAGGGAATATTCCAAAAGGTGACTCAAATAGACATGTTTGGTCAAAAGGTGACTCAAACCGCTTTAAAGAGGTTTTTGTCGCCATTTGAATCCAATTAAGCATAAGTCTACTGACACATTCCGATAGCCAGTTTGCTCAAA
>JAASFI010000279.1:0-37293 GCA_023333705.1 Globisporangium viniferum
TGTCTATGCCGTGCGGCACAGATGGCGCCGTGTCTTTACCTCTACTGGATTCTTTTGATATCTTAACTATACTATTTGAATCTTCAACGAGAGAGCACGTGCTTGCGTGCTGCATGCGTACCTCGTGATTGCGCTAAATGTTTACGGACAGTAACTAAAATAACCTAAGAATGAATGTAAATAAAAGCTTACGCTATTTGACGCTGAGAGTGAAGGTCCATCCTTACAGTCGAGCTCTGCCTCCAACATGGCGAATGGAATTTTGTGAGGGCTCGCCAGTAGCGAGAGAGAACGCTCGCAATCCAACTTGAAGCTCGTGAAAAAGAGGAAAAGAGGAAAAGATACTGGGTGTGCTACAGACTTCCTACTTCTTCTTGATCTCTCTTTCTCTTTCTTTCTGTGGCGAGCATGCAGCAGTGCGTTTCCCGCCGGAATCAGACGTAAGAATCAAGTGAGTGAAAAGGGCGAGATCTCCAGCGCCGCCCGCCTCTGCTGCTGCTGCTGCATCGTGATCGCTGAGACCGCATGCGGCGCGTAGATGCGCATCTCATGAGCTCCGCAGCGCTCGCGTCCTCGTCTTCGTCGTCGTGCTCTTCGTCTTCTGACGCCGCTGCTGCTGCTACTACCTCCGCTCCCGTCTCCGGTGCATCTGCTGCGGAGTCTGACTTTGCTGTCTGCATCAGAGTCTGAGGAAACACAAATATGACCTTTTAGGTATCAGAAATCGGTATTTCGTGAAAGGGCGCAGTCATCGGTGGAAATTGTATTTTCCTCAAATTGAAGTCTCTGATCTGGAATACCGGTGGCATACCGGTAACTGGTCTGAACCAGTGGCGCCGCCTGCTTCTCTCTCTCTGCCAGGCCGCAAGCCCAGCCACCGATTCCTCACTCTGAATTCCAAGACCAAGACGACAAGACTAGAACCAGCTAAATTAGGAGTTATAATAACCACCATGACTCCTCTTCTGACTCCTACCGCCGATCCGACCAGTCCAGCCACCAACCTGAATGACGGCCCACCGTTGGCGTCCGTGGTGGGTGTGACAGGCGAAGAGACGCCTGCAGACGAGCCACCTCGTCTCACTCGCACGAGCGTCCGCTCGTTGCAGAAGGAGAAGCGGACCGCGTCGGCGAGCCCTCCACCTGCGGAGTCGCACAGTGAAATGCCTCCTGCGACCACCGCGGCGAAGAAGAAAGGTCGCCTGGTATTCCTCGAATCATCAGTGAAGAAGAAGAAGAGCGTCACAGTGCGTACGAGCTGCGTCGCCGCGCCAGAGACGCAACCCGATCGATTCAACGTGAGCTCCTTCCTGGCGGCGTTCAGCGGAGGTGCGTCCCGCCCGCCGCCCGCTTCGGTCGTCATGGCCCTCCAGCTGTCCCACTTTCGTCCCCGCTAGCTCTCGAGATGGAGTTCGCTCGCATGAAAGCTCGCTCCGAGCATCCGGAGCGCGAGCTCGCTGTACGACGCAGCGGTGAAGAACGTTCGCGCGCCATTCCTGCTGACACGAGTGGAATGGTGGCACCTCCTCCTGACTCGGCTGCTGAACTTCCCATCGACACGTCCGTCCCATCCCCGTTCGCGCCGTCATTCACGACCGCGCCAAATGCGAAAGGAGCACTCCCTCCAGCAGAGATTCGCCATCTGACGCCCGCCAGCTTTCCCGAGCTACCCAGGAAGACGAAGGGCGGCTACTATCCGTCTCAGCTCCACCATCTCGCGGCTGCCTGGATGGCCAAGCAACTCGCCACCCCTGAAGGTAAGATTCGCTCACCCATGTCTTTTGTGTTGGAGGTCCGCGACAGCGAGCACGTCAAGTTTGAGTAGACCCCGGCGATCCTGCAAGCGCTCTACAGTGGCCGGCTCGGGAGCTGCGGAGCCACGATCATGATGTTCAAGGAGATTCCAGACCGCGCCGCGTTGGAGATCGGCAGTTCGAACGCCAACTTTACTGCGGATTTCGACTCGTCGACGGCGCTCCCGCCGTGCATGACAGCGTGCGACACGTACGAAGATTTTCTCAGCGCCCACCGCGGACTGGGCATGTATGCCCACGAGTACTGGCATGACCACCTGCGCTCACTCCTCACTCGCCTCCACACGTTTGTGTCGAAGAACAAGTCTGCCAGCACCACCGAAAGCAAGGCGCGTGTGAAGCTGACCATGCAGTTCGTCGACAAGTTCCTTGGTCGCGCTCTCGCACACATCCACAGCGAGAGTCCGCTTTGGTGGTCGAAGTACTGCGACGTGCTGCGCGACGTCGACTACGAGAACCGCGAATGGACGATGGCCGTCATCGAGCTACAGCGTGAGGAGCTCCGTCTTACGTCACAACGCTACGTGAACGATCACGGCCGCGTGCCGTATGGCCAGAAGCAATCGCGCGGATCCAGGTATGCGTCAACGTCCGAGCACATACGCAAGCTCATTCTGAAGAACGCGCGCAATCAAGAGCCGTGCCTCCGTAATCTGGTCGGCGCGCCGTGCAGAGGCACAGCGGACAAGTGCGATAGCAGACAGCGCGCGCACAGCTGGACTGGCTGCATCCATGGAGATCTGATGAAGTACGCGAAGGACCACTTCGGCAAGAACAACTCGCGCTACGGGTCAAGCACGTGAGGGCTCCCAGACTCCGCCAGAGTTTGAGAACGAAGAGGTGCATGTTAACGGGTTAAATACACAAGTTTTTTCCTGTCATCACCGTCTTAGTGAACCATTTGCATCATTTACTCCTCTCACTCGCCCTCCTCGCGTTGAAGCCACCCCCATGTCAACTCCGTTCGTGCGCAAAGCACACCAAGTGTGCAAAGCACGCCAAGGTCGCTTCGCGACCTCATCCCGCGGGGGGAGGGGGGGGGGGCAAATGTTCGGATTTGGCCTTTTCTGTAGTGAGCTGTCAGACCCAAGTTGACGCAAATATGCCACAGAATGGTACCCGGTCGTCGACCGAGAACGGGCATTCTATGAGTCTAACTTGCGATCCCATTGTGCCGCTGGTCCATTCTAGTTCCGGCATGGGGAGAACTCAGACGGACAAAAGACCTATAGTAAGCAAAAGTCCCATGCTGAGCAAAATATCTTTTGTAGACGAGAGTCCCAGCCTGGCCAAAAGTCCCATCCTGGGCTAGAGTCTCAAATAGGGCAAGAGTCAGTTTATAGGAAAAAGTCCCAACCTGGGCAAAGTGTTCAGAACCGCACTGGCAGTGAAAGTGACGGTGGATTCGACTCGGAAAACGCAAGGAACGAGAACAAGGATGAACAGGAGGCTGAAGACATCACCAACTTGCAACACCCCCAAGCTGTGAAGCCTAAGCCAACCCGACTCGTCTGCACCCCGACCGAATTCGTCGCTTTCAAGTCAAACGCAGATGCACGTCATCAGAAGTGGAAGTGCCTCCGTTCTGTGTGCATGAAGGCGGCATGTAGAAGTGTCGATCCCGACCTGAGCGGTGCAGACTTCCCGATCTCCAAGGGCGAAGCTGGCCGACCACATTTCCTGCTCAACCTCCCACTCAAGTTTGTCCTCTCCGAGTTTGTTCGTCGAACACGAATGCCGCTCGCGACATTTGTCGAGCTGGTCAGAATGCAAAGCGCAGACGACTACCGCCCGAACAAGGACATTCTCCCGGATGTACTTGCAATTCTCTGTGCTGACTACAAGCACCTCGAGCTGCTGCTACAGATCGCCGCTGAAGGAGTCCGTGTTTCAACAAGCAAGGACCCACCGAGACAAGCTTCTCCCTCTCGCAACCACGGCTCGACCTCGGAGCGCCTCAATGTGCTTCGGAAGAACATCCGAAAGGAGCAAGATGCGTTCAGGTGCTTGGTCATGGACTTGGATCTCGAGATCTGGCCCGAAATTCGTGTCAGCCCGTTTGGCATCGTCGACAAATCCAGTGGGGACCCGGAGAGTAGCGGTCGGACTATTCACGACCTCTCCTACCCTGAAGGAATTTCCATCAACGACTGCACGGACCAGAGCACAATCGAGCGTCCAGAGTTCGTCCACTGCCATAAGATTTCGTAAGAAGTCGCGCGTCTCAAGGAAGATCCGACAGAAGCCGAGGTGCACATGATGACGGGCGGCGTTGCCTCTGCATTTTGACACGTCAGCATCCACAGCTCGTCTGTCCATCTGGTATGCGGCGCAATAGTTGAGGAGAACACCCTGATCATCGAGTTGTCGGCATCCTTTGGCTGGACTGGATCACTTGGTTTCTACGAGATCTTTGGCGGAGCTGTCAGTCACATCCACGGTGACACAGCATCTGACTTCAACTCCAGTGGCTATTCCAACTACCATTGGGTTGACGACCACGTGAATGTGGTTGGGATGAAAACAAGCAGCCTCCCAGAAGTTGAGCGCTCTCTCCGATTCGCAATGATCGCGGTTTTCGGATCAACATCGATCAACGAGGACAAGTTTACTGGATGGCACAAGCAGCTGAAGGTTCTCGGGCTGCTCTTTGATACAGTGGCGTGTACCGTCGCTATGCCACCTTCAAAGATCACGAAGGCTCGCAAAACTCGTGGCAGCTTCGTACCATAGCGAAAGTGTCTCGCGCAAGGCGTATCGCTCGCTTCTCGGAAGTCTGCGTCATGCCGCCACATGTATTCGTGCTGCACGCCCCTTCCTTCAACGACTGCGTTCGCGGGAATTCGGCTTCAACCATCGATTCGGCAAGATCTAGATATCGGAACCGATGCGTCAAGATCTCCTCTGGTGGTAACAGATTTTGCAATCGCCTGATCTCAATGGAGTACCAAAGAGATACTTCCACGTGCTGCCCCAACAAGACGTTGTTGTTGAGATGGGTGCATCGGATTACGGCTTGTGCGTGCTTGATATGACGTTCAAGCGATTCTTTACGTACAAGTTCTCGGCTTCAGAGCGTGCGCTGACCGCAAAGTTCAAGGACACTCACACCAACGATTTTGACATCAACTTCCGGGAGCTCTTATCCGCCGCTTTCGCAGTCTTGCTGTGGGGATCCAACTGGAGCAGGATCGTGTCCGACTCGCATGTCCACGTCCACTTCCGTATTGACAACATGTCTGCGATATCATGACAGACAAAAATGGGTTCTCGCAACTCACGTGCACAAGTGCTACTTCACCTTCTGGGTCACTGGGAACATTCCCACGGCCTACGGTTCTCCTCGCTGCACATCCCCTGCATCGCCAACTTCCTCGCTGATCTCAGCTCCAGGCTCGCAAGACCAGCACCCCAGTAAGATAGATTTAACTTTCTAACTTTTGATTGGTTCCAGGACATTATCCAGGGCGACCACACGATCTTCAGCACGATCTGGCAAGCTATCTCCGTTCGCAGTCGGTTGCCGCCTCCACCCACGCCAAGTATCTGACCGCCCTCCAGCAATGGACCAAGTGGTGTGCGCACAGCGGACACAGTTCCCATTTAACTGAAGCCCACCCCGACCAGCGCTTTCGCGTCGTCGAGGCTTTTGTCATCCATGGATTCAAACACAGGTTTGGATCCGGTCGTCAACTGAAGAGCACAACGATTTCGGCCGTGCTCCACGGCATCAAACACTTCTTCAGCGCGTATGGCATCGACTTCCCGTGTGACCATCCACAAACCCGCATGCTCATCAAAGGCATCGGCCAATTTGATACGCCGCGTTAGCACAAAGCTCCAGTCTCGATCGCACTTATGGAGACAATCTATCCCTCTTTGTGTCTGTCGCGACGCTCCGACCAAGCGCTGTGGTTTTTTTGGTGTCTTTCTTTTTTCTTCCTACTTCGCCGCTCGGAAATCGTCACCGTTCAAGGAGTGGAGTTAAGTGGTTCGCGCTGAAGGCAGACGATCTCGTGGTAGTAGACCACCACGGCCTCCCAACAGCTAGCCCCGCGGCCGTGGAGGCCGTCTACCTCAAGCTGCGTGGTCCGAAACCCAACCAATCGGGCCCGGCGACAGTGAGAATGCTCAAGCGATCAGGACACCCTGTACTCTGTCCAGTGGTAGGAACACTCCTGCTTCATCAAGCGCGCCTGTCAGCTCCATCGAACCTCCCGGTTGCGACGTACATGAGGGACGACAAGTATCGCGAGTGCATCACGACGCACCAAGTGGCGTCAGTAATCCAGCAAGCGGCCATGGAACTCGGCGAGGATCCCCAACACTTCAGCCCACATTCGCTGAGAGCGGGCGGCGCAACCTTGATGTACCGAGCTGGAGTCGACGCCATGACTATCCAGTCGCACGGTAGATGGTCGTCGGACTGCTTCAAGATGTACGCGTCACTCTGTGAGGAGTCTGTCAGCGTCATTGCGAGCAAGATGGCGGGAGGGAGAAAGCGAGACTCGACACTTCGCTAATGGACAGTCAATCATGTCATTTCAATGGGGCACCACCCTCCGTTCCCATATTCCTGGGGCCGAATGATCTCTATTGCCTGTCTATTAGTAAGCGTCAATAAACATCTCATTGCCCCAAGCCAACTTCAAGTTACTGTGAAAAGATCTCTCGACGATTGGCAGCAAGCCATTCGAGTAATTCGCTTTTGACCTGCTGCGAATCACGAGTCCTGCTGCACCTCTAGATATCTATGTATCGGATATCGGATACTCCAAAAGCATTACTGACACATAATGCTTTGGAAAGGACGTGGACGATGAAACATACATGATGTTGTCATAGGCAGCCACTATCTTTTGGTTTAGGAAGACCCAATTCAACAGGGATCTCAAAGCAGACAAAAATGCCACTGCACTTTTTTCTTTGGGCGGTGGTGCGAGGTGTTTGGGTGGTGGGGGGCATGTTACTGTACAGTGCTTGACTGACGCCCAGCGGAGAGGCCGCAAACGACCACGGCATGCGGCTCAAAGAACAGAGCTGTTGTCGCTCGCGCTTGTCAGTTTTTTAAATCAAAATTTACAAAGGCTATTGTGTGTGTGATTTGATGTAGAAGTGCAATATGAATGTGCCTGAACAACTTTTCAAGCAAAACGTCTGCAGCAGGTTGTGCATGAAGCAAAAGCATCGAAGCAGTCAGGAAAACGCAAAAGCGCGACCTGCAAAAGCGCCCCCTTCTTGCTCTCTGGTTCGGGTGCGCGTGACTGCCGTTTGCACGTGGGTTGAAGAAGCCAGTTCCACCGATCTACAGAAAGCTTTTTCGTCTGACTGTCGCCATCACCCGAGGATCCATTTTTTCAGGTAGAAAAGAGTCAGACAACCGGGGATCAACCAATCAGCGACTCGGATGCGAAAGGGCGAGGGTTTAATTTGTTGTTGTACAACTCTAGAAGCGTACAGTGATTGGAGTGTTAAGTTTATCAGCAAGGACCTTGAATAATAAGTGTGGAGGTGACCGTGCATGAGTTGAAATCTTTGAATCTTTGTTTGGTGGTTTTCTGAGACAAAACATAGTCAGGCGAAATATGTTAGTTAAGAAGGTAAACAAGCGGATCAAAAGGGTGCACCTTGAGTCGCAGACACCCAATTCCTCAAAATTTTCACCAAACTTTCAAGCCTCCGTGGCAAAAGGAGACTTGACTCATTCTACAACTATTGAATAGAAAGCTGTTAGGCTTCCCCTGTCAGTGATCACTTTAAACTTTTCGAACAGCAGAGCAACACCTCTAAAAAGCAGTCAAGTACATCAGAAACATAGAGACCTGCATATAGAAGTGTACTTCATACTTCAGTAGTAATAAGTTTGTTTCTGTCCCTGAAGACATGAAGACATTTTCACGAGCGTTTGAAGACCCCTTTGCACTGTATCGTCCTCGTCACATGCTGATTGGCTCCCCAACAAACTCTATTTATATTGAAATTTGTAAGTAAACTTAATCGGGCACACCCAGTACTGCATTCCTCATGGTTGCAGTTTGCGGTGGTGTGATGGATGTTCTTTTGGGGGAGAGAGAGAGGGCGACAGAGGGTAAACGTCTTGATTAAAGTATGCAACACGGTCCAACCGACGCGCGCCGTTGACAAGGATGCCGCCATCCATCCCGTTGCCACCGCCGCCACCACCCAGAGCCTCGACCATTCTCCATTCTTCCGCGCATCCGCGACGGAGGTCTGACCCAATCTAACCAGATACAGTCGATTGATTGCTCGATAGCCAAGAATGGCGAGAAAGGCGTTCATCATCGTCGGCGTGCTCGTGGTGATCGGCATCGCCGTGGGCGTGATCGTCGCGGTCACGGGTGGCGGCTCGAGCGACGCGTCCACGTCCAGCGGCAACAACTCGGACGCCGCCAGCAGCAGCAACAGCTCGTCCTCGGCGGCGGGCACGGTCGCGCCAGCGAACGTCTCGGACGACTCGCTGCTCGGTGGCGGCGGCTCGACCGCGGGCTCTTCGTCTGGCAGCGCTGCGAGTCTGGAGCCATCCTCTGATCCTGAAAAAGGTACGATTTCGTAACGTGTGGTTGTGTTTGTCGTGGTGGTGGACCACAGGTGGTGGTGTGCGGCGTTGTGCGTGTTGTGCGTGTTTGATTGATTAATTATGGCTGATTAATGAACATTGGGATCCTTTATGATAAATGCTTGAACCACTGCAGCTGTGACCGCGTTCTCGATGCTCGCGATCGGTGATTGGGGTGCCACGACCGACAAACCCGGCTCGTGCTGCAACAAGTACCGCAAGACGGCGAACGGCTCGGTGGAGTACAAGACGGACTACTGGGCACAGATCAACGTCGCCGAGATCCTGTCGCAGTCCGCTGCGGCGATCTCGCCGGTGCGCGTGATCGGCCACGGCGACAACATCTACTGGAACGGCGCTGGCCCGGACGACATCGCGTACCGTATGCAGACGACTTTCGAAGACGTGTACAACCAGAAGTCGCTCGAGGGTATCCCGTGGATCAACGTCGTAGGCAACCACGATCTCGGTGGCTCGGACTACCTCTGCGGCGATGTGGACTACCAGTTTCGTGAGTGCAAGAGCATCGACGAGATGCTGGACTACCTGAACAAGAAGTTCACGCTGCAGGCAGACTACAAGAGCCCGAACAACAACCGCTGGAAGCTCACGGATCACTACTACAAGGAGACGGTGGAGAAGAACGGCGTTTCGGTGGATATCTTCAACATCGACACGAACTACGCCGACTCGCACGGCGTGATGCAGATTTGCTGCCAGTGCTACGGGTACGTCAAGGGCAAGGGTCTGGGTGAGGCGGAGGCGAAGGCGCTTGGCACCACCTGTAACGACCGCCTCCCTGGCGACGAGCTGTGCGCCGGCGGCGACAAAGCGATGTACGACGCATGCGCCAAGACCGTGAAGAAGTGGTGGGACGACTCGCTCACGGGTATCAAGAAGGACTTGGCGGCGTCCAAGGCGACGTGGAAGATCATCAACTCACACTACTCGCCGCACTTCCACATGAGTGAGGACAAGATGAAGGAGTGGTACATGATCACGAAGGACCACGGCGTGCACCTGTGGATGAACGGCCACACGCACGGCTTCAACCACGATATCAGTAAGTGGGGGACACACTTTTACGAGAACGGCGGCGGCGGCGGCATCCAGAGTGAGACCTCGGGCCACCCTCCTGAGGTCGCGGAGAAGTTTGTGGACCACGCGTGGATCGCCGCGGGCAACCCATACGGCTTCTTCGAGCTGCACGTGTCGGAGGAGTGGCTCAAGACCGAGTTCGTGACGTTCGACAGCAAGTGGGTCTTCAGCGACAACAAGGGCCAGATCGTCAAGGGGGGCTACAAGAAGGGCCACTGCTGGCACGTGCCTGTCACTGGCGGCAAGGGCCGCGAGTGCAAGGCGTAGACACAGCTAGCTGCTTCTTTCCCGCTAGCTCTTCTTTTATTTTTTGTGTGCATTGGGGTCAAGTTTTGCCCGTTTCATGCAATGCATCAAAGTCAATACAACTACAAAATGTGGACGATAGATCGTTGGAGTCAAAAGTCCTGTATTCTTGCTTGTGTGTGTGCTGTTGTCGCTGAGAATGCGAGCAACTCTAATAAATAGGGAACGAGTCTGATTATCAGACAACTTCTGGGAGCCTAATGCTGCTGCATTCAGCCAGCTTTGCCCACCTCGTCCACCACCATGGACGATACAGAGACCTCGCACATCTTCTCACAATCCCCACGATTGTCTTTGTCGGCATCGCGCAGCAGCAGCAGCTTCGCGCCTTTCTTCTTGCGCTCTCTTCGCTCTTCCTGTTCTTCGTCTCTGTTATCCTGCCGCAGCTGCTTGCTCTTGCGCTTGACCTTGATCCCCACGATCTGCACATCTGGAGATCCGCACGAAGAGCTCCCCGAATCGCTGAACATTTCTTCCGTCTCTTCCACAGCGACGTCCGCATGCACTTCCACCTCATTGCCATCAGCGTCTCCATTTTCTTCTTCGTCTTCATCTTCGTCGTCGGCGACAGTGATGCGACTGCGACGGCTCGGCAGCCGCAGCATCACGATCTGATGCTGCAGCTCGTCGACCGTGCGCCACAGCTGCTGGTTCTCCAGCTGCACTTGCGCGACGTACGCCTCCGCCTGCGCGCGAATGTCCGCGCGCTCCTTCTCGAACTGCGCGGTCAGCTGCGTCTCAATGTTGTACACGTACTCCTTCGCCTCGACCAGCAGGTTAGCGTGCGCGCGACCGAACTCGGCGATGCGCTTGAGCTGCTCGTCTGTGTTGAAAGACAATGCATACCACAAACACATTTGCGCAGTTCGTTAATCTCTTTCCATCATTGCATGAATTGCATCGCAAACGCAAGCAAACAGAACGTACTGGAGAAATGGTTCTCGATGTGCGTCACTACGCGCTGTTGCCACCGCTCGAGCTCTGTTGCGCTGATCGTGATCATGCGCTCTTGTGGTGGCCGTCGTTGTGATGCTGATACTGCTTCTTCTGCCTGTGTCGTCGTTGTTCGTGGTAGTGGTTGTGGTGGCGACTGCCGCTGCTGCTGGTGCACGTGGGCATGCGCAAGCGGCGACGACGCCAGTGACGGTGAGCGCGATTTCACTGGTGACGACGGTGCTGTTGACGGCGCAGGCAGCAATGTGGCTTCACTGTCTGTGTCCGCTGCACTCGGTGACGTCGCTGCATCGCTGCTGTAGTTGTGTGACGGATCGATGATACCAGCGTCTTGCTGCTCTCGCTCTTGCTCCTGCTGCTGCTGCTGCTGGAACAGCGCTTTCTCCATAACCACCATCGCCACTGCTTCCTGCTCTTCTTCAGGCTCTGTTTCAAGGGCTTCTGCTGCCACCAACTCGCCTTCTGTTGGTTCGGTGTGCAGATCAATTGCCGGCTCCTCAGACATCGACACATCTGCCACGCACTCGCCCTCCACACCGTCTTGTAGTTGCTCCTGCTCCTGAAACAGCAGCACTCTCTCGACCGTCACCACTGCTTTCTCCTCCTCCTTTTCAAGCTCTGCATCAAGAGCCACCGTGTCTGCTCCTACTTCTGCTGCTGGAGCCTCTGGCATCGATACGTCCGCCACGCACTCGCTCTCGATCTGCGGCGGCTCGACGGCGTCCAGCCCAGGAATCGCTGTCTTGTGCAGCTCAAAGCTAAAGGGCGGATTCGGGAGCTCTCCGTGAGCGAGGCTGGTGATTGGTGCGGACGTTGTTGCAGTTGCTCCGGCGGCTGCTGCATCTGGCGAGAGAGCCACAGACGCGGTCATGCGCGACGGCAGCGTGGGCGTGGTCACGCCCGTCGCGTACATCATGGCGGACGACGTGGGGCTCATCGGTGTCGAGGCATGCTGGACGTAGTTGATGCCGACACGCCTGCGCGTCGCAGCGGGCTTCTTGCGTCCCATTCACTCGGTCGCTCTTTTTGGAGCAATCAGAGCACAAGGCGAGAATGCCAATTGCGTCTGAAGCCAGAAGAAGCGCACGCTTGGCTCGGAGTCGCTGTTTGAAGTAAGCAAACGGCAGAAGCGCACTCTTGGCCTGGCTTCTGTGTTTAAGAAGACGCTTACTTTAGTCAAGATGATCGAACGTCCGAGCTTTCACAAATGAATTCGCGAGCAGTTTTTCCGGATAATTTGGTCCTTAATTCTTGGGCAGTACTCCGAGGTGAACGAAAATCGTCAATTTCAATCGTTTCAAACAAAAAAACTGCTCTCATAGAAAAACAGCTCTACGATAAAGCCTGCTTTTCATGAAAAGAATGCTCAAAATCTAGTGCACGTTTTTCGAACTCAAAATCCGAGCTGCCACAATTTACAAAATAACCAGGGATGGTTAGGACATGAGACGCCCAGTTAGTTAGACCAGAATGTGATACCAAATGAGCAAATAAACGCACCTGCGAGAACGGCGGCGCCAAAGCCGTTGTCGATGTTCACGACGCCGACGCCCGGCGAGCACGCGTTCAGCATCGTCAGCAGCGGCGCGAGGCCTCCAAACGCGGCGCCATATCTGCATAAATCATCAACACCAGAAAACATAAGCCCCAGAGTATCAAAGAGTGTCACTGGCATCAACAAGAGTTTTCCAGGCAGAAAACGTACCCGACACTCGTAGGCACTGCGATCACCGGGCTCTCCGTCAAACCGCCCTATTGCACCAACCCACAGCAACCCACAACCCCATCAGTCAGTACCACAAACCCACTACTAGTATGTAGACACCAACATGGTCTGATGAAAACGTACGACAACACCGGGGAGCGCGCCGTCCATGCCTGCGACGCAGATCGCGACGTCCGACTCGTGCAGCACGTGCTGGTTGCGCAGCAGGCGGTGGATGCCCGCGACGCCCACGTCATAGAGGCGCGTCACCTTGTACCCCGCCAGCTCTACAGTAGTTACCACAGACAGTTGATGAGCCAACGTTGCAACGATTGAGCGGGTAGAGAGATAACTGAGCATCATCATCTTCTTACCGAGTGTGATCGCTGCTTCCTCGGCGACGGAGAGATCCGATGTACCCGCACAGAGGACGCTCGCAACGCCCTGCGGTTCAGATGCACAGCACACTCTCTTATAAGCGACTGTTGTTGACAAACAACTCACACACACACACACGTGAGGTTTCGCGTACCTCTTTCGTCTGTTGACTGCCAACGTTCTTCTCCGCTTTCGTCAGGTCTTTCGACGCCAAGATGCGCGCGGTTGGGTAGTAAAAGAACTCGAGCTCCTTCGAGAGAGAATACGCACAGCGTCCAATTTGGTATCAGAATTCCCTTTTCAACTATCAAACACTCGGATAAGAGAGAGCTGTATCACCCATACCGGTGCCATTTTGCTGCGGATCACATCGACGCTCTCTGGCGCCACGCGCGACGCCATCACGTTCGCGTCCACGCCCTTGCGCACCATGAGCTCCAGGATCTGCGCCACCTGGCCGCTCGTCTTGCCCTCGGCGTAGACGACCTCGGGGAAGCCCGTGCGCGCGAACCGGTGCGTGTCGATCTTGGCGTAGCCGCCGATGTCCTCGTACTCGAGCGTCTGGCACTGCGCGGCTGCAGCTGCCGGAGAGACCTACAGTACAACAGTCGATTGCATACACAGCGACAGCTTAGTGATTACCGCAGATAGCGTTGCACAGATATATAGTTATAGTTATATCAGGCGCTGGTATCATGCCACCAAAAAGATGGCCAACCAAAGAGAGATCAACGAACGCGTTTGGTACCTTTCCGGCTGCCACTTGCTCCAGCAGACGCAGCAGCTGCGCAGGGTCATTGCCACTGCTTGACGCGCCCGAGAGCAGGCGGACGTTGCGCTGGGAGCGCAGTGTGCGGGACGCTGAGGCGACTGCTCTTCTCGACCACATCTGCTCTTCTGATGGGGATCGATCGATGACGTTGGGATTGGGATTGGGAGTATTGGTTGATCCCTCCGTTGCGATGTGCACGTTCTCTTGTACAGACTGATTTTGTCAACCTTTTTCATGTAGCACTTAAGTTTTACTCCTTGAAGATGCTATTCACTGAATACAGTAATAGGACTACCTGTTTATACATTGTAAACATGCTAGATACATATTATAAAGAGGTTAACCATGCCGCTTTATTTGACCCGCCACTTTTCAGCTTTTGCTCATCTATCATCTGATCGATGGGGCCAATTGCGCAATTCAATTCACCAGCACATTCACGAGAGAAAGAGAGAGAGAAGCGCAGGACGATGACGTCTGCTGATGCGTCTACATCCGCTCGAGTGCCATGTGACGCCACCGACGCGGAGTGTGTGCGCTGCGCATCGCTGGACGAGCAGCTCCGCGCGCTGCAGCGAGAGAACGACGCGCTGCGGGCGCAACTGGCGCCCATCCAAGGCGGCAACGACGTCCACGAGAAGCTCAAGATCAAGATCAACCCGCCCCCACCAGCTGATACAACCGATGATAAAGACACAAGATCACCAACATCACCGCCTGTGGGCGCGTACTCGCCCATGACGCGCGCCGAGCTGCAGCGCTACGGGCGCCAGATGCTCGTGAAGGAATTTGGCGGCGTGCAGAGCCAGCTCAAGCTGCGCGGCGCGCGCGTGCTGGTCGTGGGCGTCGGCGGCCTGGGCTCGCCCGTCGCGCTCTACCTGGCGGCCATGGGCGTGGGCCACCTGGGACTCGTGGACAACGACTGCGTCGAGCGCTCGAACCTGCACAGGCAGGTGATCCACGACGAGACCACGCTGCACGAACCAAAAGTGGCGTCTGCGCGTGAGCGCATCGCGAACCTCAACCCGGACGTGCACTGCGAGCTGTATCCGATCCGCTTAAACGGCACCAACGCGCTGGAGCTCGTCAAGCAGTACGACGTCGTGGTCGACGCATCGGATAACGTGACGACGCGCTACTTGGTGAACGACGCGTGCGCGTTGACCGGCAAACCGCTGGTATCCGGTAGTGCGCTTGGACTCGAGGGTCAAGTCACAGTGTTCACCTTTGATACCAATGATAATGGTGATGATACTTCAGTATCAACAGGCTGCTACCGGTGTCTGTATCCAAAGCCGCAGCCGTCGGCGGCAGCGATGAGCTGCTCGGAGAATGGCGTTCTGGGCGTCGTGCCTGGGGTCATCGGCTGTCTGCAAGCCGTGGAGGCGATCAAGGTGCTCACGGGCGTTGGCGAGCCGCTGACCGGTGTCCAGTGCTTCTACGACGCGTACGACGGCCAGTTTCGACGTCTGAAGATCGGCACCAAGCGCAGAAGCGACTGCGCGGCGTGCAGTCCAAGCGCGCGGCGAATGCACGCGGCGTCGTCGTCATCATCAAGTCACTCTTTGCTGCGCACAGAGCAGCTCGTGTGTACTGCGAACAGTGACGATGCTTTAGTGTACCTAGCGCCAGAGAACCGCATTAGCGCCAAGAACTTTGGCGCGTTTCGCAACAACAACAATGCGAATAGCTACGTGCTGATCGACACGCGCGCTCGGAACCAGTTCGACATGGTGCACTTCCCCGAGGCCCTGCACCTGCCGTTCGAGAGCCTTGTGAAGCACCAGCGAGTGCGAGGGGACCCGCAGTCGCTCATTGGACAGTTTCTGCCTCGACCGACCTCCGAGACCACTGGCAGCAGCAAGTCGAGCAGCACTGGTCCAGATCGTCGTCAGCACCACCTGCGAACGTTTGTGATCTGCCGGCGTGGCGTGGACTCGATGGTCGCCACGCAGTGGCTCGTGGAAAACGGTGTCGCGAATGCCCAGAATGTCGACGGAGGCTACACGGAGTTCGCGCGCTCCGTGGACCCGAGTTTCCCCATGTACTAAACGGTAGTTTAGTACTGAACTGGGATGCTAGAAACTTGGCATACTACTACGGGTGCTCACCATCGCTTGCTGTGGTGTGTGTGTGTGTGCGTGTGTTGATTCAGCGGTTGCGTCTTCCGGTTGTTGCCCATGAGCCCTCTCCTTCGATGAGTGTATGTGGGACGTTTTAGAGCGCACAGTTATAGTACTATTCTATTATTATAGTACTAATAGAGTACGCTCAACATGTGTGTTTGTATTGGCTGAAATAGTCCTAGCAGTTTTATATTTAATTTAAACGAATCACATTTTTCTCTACAGAAATAAACCGCACTTTTGGCCAATCACTTTCTAGCAGAGCGTGAAGCCAATAATGCTGTCAGTCGTTAACCAATAACACACTTGGAAATAACGCGATGGAGCAAACGGACAAGCATGAGAGCACCGACACCCCGCTCGTGCAGGAGCCCTGCGAGCAGTTCTCGTCGGATGTGCTGCGCGCCGAGTGCTCTCGGCAGGGGGTGCCTCCCACGAGGCCGAGGCCGTACGCAACTACAACGAGGCCGGGTTCGCGACGCCAAAGCGATGCGCTCCGCAAGGAATGCTACCGGAAGAGGAGATGCATCCGCTGTCGTCGGGGACGAGCTGCCGCCGCCGCCACCACCTGCATCTGCATCTACTCCTGTACGCACTCCGCCCATCCGGGACTGCGCGATCCGGCTGCTCAATGTGCTCTTCTCGGACGAGTTTGCGCACCGACTGCGAGGCGAACTCCAGGACGCATCATCATCATCCGACTCAGAGGATGAGCCGCAGCAGAGGAGCGTCGGAAGCTTCTGGCAGGACGTGCAGCGAGCGTTCACGTCCGACTCACCCACGTTCGATGTGCTTGTGGTGACGCACGAGTGTGTGCGTGACGTTGACCCGTCCACAGTGGTGACGCCGGGTGGTAACGACGCCGCCACGCTCAGAAGCATGTGGAAAGACGTGAAGCAACGACACCAGCGCGCGTGCACCGTGATGATATCATGGGTGGCGTCGCTACAAGGCGCGCCGCTCGACTTCTTCGCGTTCTGTCTCGGCCACACGGACGCCTTCTACCTGCACTGCTGGCTGCAGCGGCGTCCAGATCTCGTCGGCTCGGTCGTGACCGGTCGTGTACTACTGCCAGCTACTACTACTGGTCCTACAATTGTTGTTGGCGCTACCCAGGTCCCCAGCGTGCGTCCTGCTCCCGGGACCGAAGCGCCGAGCTTCGCTAGGCACAGCGGACGCCTAGAAGAAGAAGAACCAGGTGAAGAAGGAAGAACCTCGATGCTGGAGGTGGCAATCCCGTCAACGACTGCCGCACCACCACCACCACCACCACCGCCACTCTCATGGGCAGACCGAGTCGAGCAAGAGCGCGCAACCACGCAGACGCAGAAGCAGCTGGTCGAGGTCGTCGACTGCATCGAGCGACTGCGCGCGGAGCTGTGCCAGTACGCGCCTGGAAGCGTCGCGTATCGAGAGATCAGCGACGAGTTCTACTGGTTCCAGTCCCGAAAGCGGCGACTGCGAGCGCGACTCGAACAGTAAATTTTCTTTTGTAAGGTTTATTCGTTTGTACAGTGTTGTTTATGACTGACTAGTCGAGAGCTACGATTCTTTAATAGCCCACGAGCCCTTCATTGAGCGCGTGGTAGTCGACGTTCTTGCGCTCTCGGCGCGACCGCTTGCTCGTCGTCGCCGTATCATCATCCGTGACCTCTGGCTCCTCGCCTGCCTTACTGGAGCCCTTACTCTTCTTCGTCGACTTTAGTTCTGGGACATAGTCCTCGTCATCCTCGTCTAGGAAAGCTCCGTCAGCACCACCAGGAGCGTCAGCGTCTGCTTCTTCGTCGCTGTCTGCTTTGCCCGCAAACATCGCGTCGTTGAGCTCGCGGTAGTTGACCTGCGTGCGCTTGCGCTTGCCATGGAGGATGAGCTTCGGGTCGTTCACGAAGGTGTTGTCTCCACGCACGTCCTGCTTTTCAAGCTCCCTCATGTGTTCCTTGGCAAGTGCGATCGCTGCGAGCACCTGCTCGTGGCTGAGCATCTCCATCGTGTCGTTGTAGTAGACCACCTGCCATTGCGACGACTCACCACTATCGCTCTGATTCCCTTGTTCTTCGACGATGACGCCAAACACAATTTTGCCGCTCTTCGCGTCGAGTTTCGCAGCCTTTTGGCCGAGAAATGACGAACTCACAACTCCAGCTTCCTTTTGACCGGAGCTCTTCGTCATCTTCTTGCTGTTCGAGCGCATGGAACGACTACCAAACACAAACAACCCACACAAAGAGGTAGTTGAAGTTATCTGGGAGTTTACCACACGCGACTCACAGGAAAAGACTGCTGCTGCTGGGCTCAAGAGAGAGAGAGAGAGAGAGAGAGAGAGAGACACACACACACACACACACACACACATACGCCAAGTACGTAGTTGGTCGCACATACCTGTTTGGGTCGATGACGTCCGCCTTTCGCAGGTACTTGAGCTCCTGGTCGCTGACTTCGCTCTCCACCTCTGCTTCTTCGATTGGCTGCATGCCCCCACTAGCCTCCGAGTCCTCGCTTTCCGACTCATCACTGGTGTCTGCAGCCTCCCCATCCTCATCCTCATCTTCGTCAGCTACAAAGTCGTCGTCGTCCTCTTCATCGTCATCCTCATCGCCGCCATCCAAGTCATCCCCTCCACCCCGTTGAGCTCGCTTCTCCTCGCCTTCGAGCTCGGGGAAAACCTCGGCGACCGTGTCGTACGTGGTGCCGAACGCCGAGTTGATGAGCTTGAGCGAGTTGAAGATCGCGAGACACACCTCGCAGTACCAGAGCTCGTCGCCCACGGGGATGTCCTCGGTCTTGAACCACGGGCTCTGGCACTTCTGGTGGTACGCGCGCGCGCAGCCCTCACTGTCGCAGATCAGGATGTCGTTGTCCTCGTCCGCGTCCGTGTCCCCGCAGCGCGAGCAGTAGATGTCCTCTGGCAGCAAGAGCTCAGTGCCACCAATGCCACCAGCTGCTGCTACAAGCTGCGGGTACTGCGTGTCGCTCGCATTCGCGCGCTGCAGCTCCGCGAGCGTGGCCACGACCGCGCGCTTGTCCTTGAGGATCTTCTGGTTCGCAGTCTCCAGCTCCTTGCTCGGCTTGAGTTTCTCGCGGCTCGCGCGGCGCCAGCCTTCCGCTTCGTACGCCTCCACGAACGCCAGCTGGTACCGCAAGCGCTTCACCTGCGAGCATTGGAACGTGGTGGTCTAAGACATTAGTAGAAACCCAATACAGCCATGCCAATGTGCAAGGATGGCATGCGGACCTGTCCTTTGATCCGCCCTTCAAGTTTCTTGTACTCGGGGATTGCTCCAGATTCCTGCGCCGTGGTGGTGTCCGTATCCTCCGACGAGTGAACGTCGTTCTGCTGCGGCTTGACAGCAGCTTTCGACGAGGCTCTCGCTGGACGTCCAACCTTCTTCTTCGCCATCAACGGCGTCTTTTGCTGTCCATCTTGCTCTGCTGTTTGCTTCGTCGTCGGTCGCTTGGCTGGGGTCGAAGGAGAGTAGACGGTCCGCGCTTTGCGTTCTCGCTGGGCACGCGGCGCAGACACACTGCTGCTGCTGGTGGTAGTAGTAGTACTGTCAATTGCGCTGCTTGGTGGCAAGTTTCAGTCAGCCATTGCACAGATTGTTAGTTCACAGTTCAGGTAGCCTAGCTACATCGCTAGACAAATAAAGTAGCATCTGGTCGCTGGGGGCTACTTTTCGTACATGGTCAGAGTGCCAAGCTCCGCTTGCTCGCTCGTCGTCGCTGCTGCTTGGACTGCAGCAGAAGCAGCAGCAGCAGAAGCTTTCACTGCAGACTTTCTGGGCATCTTGGCGATAGTCGGGAGATAGGGAGCGCGGCTGCTGGGAGACCTTGAGAGATGGGCATGGACATGAAGGAAACCCGTCAAGTACAGTTGTTGACAGAGTCAACCAGCCAGCACACGATGCATGCGCTGGTTGGTCACGAGGCAGCCAGCAAAGGCGGCTGTTGTGCTGGGCTGGGTTGAGCGTCACGCGCTTGCGTCCTCACGCTATCTAATGATCTATCTATCGATCCATCCATCGACTGCACGCATCCCTCCACCTACCTACGGACCTTGAAAAGCGTGGTGGTCTGTCTCGTCAGTTTGTGTTTGATTTGAGCAAAAAGTCAGGTCAGATCAACCAAAAACACACACAGCATAATAAATACCATGCCACTATTTATAGTCTCTCTCGAAGACTGACATCAGCCATATGTTGTCGTTGCTCTCATTTACTACGGAAATAGACATAAACAACACGTTTAAATGCAGATATATGCACTGACTTTAATGATAAATACGCAATTGACTATACCTTGAACTACTACTAACTGTAGCCATTTTGGTCAGTTTCGGGATAACGTAACGCGATGGGAGGGCAACTTCACTCGACTCGACAGCACGAGGAGTTAGCTGAGCGAACGAAGCCCAGCGTGCCAGTTGTGGATCCGTGCAGCCATGCGTCGAATTACCTCATAGCAGCGTGTGCAGCTGGCAAGCGGCTTCTTGCAACTCGATGGCGCATCTCAGCCCTTGGGCAACGCTGGGAGAGAGGGGACCTGGTTCAAGCTCCTCCCCGTACTCACGTGCGACTGCTTTCCATACGCGTTAGCCTTCGCAAAGTTGGAGGGCTTTGGCCCCTTTCGCTGGTTGCCAGCCGGTAGTACTAGCAGCAGCGACAACACGACGCCAGCGATCGTCTCTTTCCTCTGCTGAACGCGCTGCAGCTGGTCCATCTTGTCTGGAAAGCGCTCCCAGAGCAGCTTCTGCTGGTGGCGGCGCTGTTGCTCCCTCGTCTGATTGAAAACGAGCGTCAGTTGGTCCAGTTGCTGCTTCTGTTTGCTGGCGTGAAGCATCCGGCAGAGCCTGTGCAAGTGAGAGAGCACGCTCGTGCGGTTCCGATGGCGCCGGAATGCGCGCTGGATCTTGGTTGTTGCACGAAGGCGATGGAGGCGAAAGAGGAACAACCGCGTCGCCTTTTGCAGTCGAGCTCGACAGGTTTCCACGTACTGGAGGCGCGCGACGTGCCGTCGATACGCGCATTGGACTAATAGCGCGGCTACGACCTGCTTCTTGAGGAGCCACACGAGGTGTTTCGCTCGCTCCAGCTGGGTTGCCGCATTCGCGATTTCCTTCAGGATCCGCCTGCAGCGCTGTCGAGCGAGGAAGCCGCGCATGGCTGTCTCCACCTGGGTCGCTGCATGGTGCCACGACCGCAGCAGTTGTTCTTGGGCTTCCAGCAGCTCTTGTGTTCGTGATTCAACGACGTCACCAAAGCCATCGAGCTCCTTGTGAGTCCAGAGGTGCCGCCGGAAGTCTCGTGGGTCAAAGTCTGGGTTCGCAGACCTCGCTGGGAGGTACAGCAGCGGCTTGGCAGCCGTAAAGTGGTTCCTAACAACCGAGTAGCAGGCAATAGGAACGAGCTTGTCATCACTGGATTGGGTACAAGCATCAAGAGGGGTGTTCGTATATACAACAAAGCAAGCCTTACCATGCGCCGAGGCTACTGCGAAAAGCTTCGGGCTTTGAGGCGCGCTGTTTGTATGCGTTTGTGTAAAGCGTCAGGTCATGTGGCGGGGGCCTCATCGCCAGGTCGTTCGGTGCGTCGCCGACCTTTTCCATTCTCTTTCAAATCCCTATGTAATCAATACCCACGCTGAATAATAAAGCTCTGTCTTGTTTGTACCCAGAGGACTCGGAACCCTCGCCAGTTCTTATTAATAGGAGGATCATCACGCTTTTCCTCTCTGTCTGATCATCACAAGAAGATCAACACGGTAGCAGCGATGGCAAGGGACTGGACCTGAGACTCTGGACGACTCGTCGAGTCCAGAGTGTGATGCATCACTCACTCTGAAGCACGAGTGCCTTCCTCCCACGCGGACTGACTTTCTCTTGATAGAGTATTGAGAGAGACATTCCTTTCGATCCTGAGAGCGCCATGAATCGAACCACACACGCCGGGTTCTGCACGTTCGACGAGCGCAATGCGGGCGGGCGGTTCCAGACCCAGGCCGAGCTCAAGCACTTCAAGCACGTGCTCGCGACCACGAGGTCCATGGTCGACCGCGGCGAGAAAAGTACGACACCGCGGTTCTTGGGCTGTTGCGATGTACTCGAAGGTGTTCTAATACTGCATGTGTGCATATATTTAATCACCACAGTCGACGAGGTCCAGTCCGAGAGCCCAACGTACGTGGTGCTTGCTACCAATCGCAAAGTGTCAAACCTGAGACCTTGGCTGTGGTTATCACTGTTCGAACTCTGACCGCTTCTTTTCGATGGGGTCTGCCTCTCACAGCAAGCGCCGCAGTGAGACGCTGAGCACGTTCGCGCGCCGCATGAAGAGCGAGCGCGAGGCGCACGAGTATCGCATCGCCAACATGAACCGCCGGATCACCGACTACCACAACAAAGTAGGCAGCCACCTCGTGCTGTGTAGTTACTCACTGTTTGCAGGATTCTTCTTTACAAGCGAATCCTCACTCGCTTGGCAACCATGCATGACAGGAAGACGACCGGCTCCACGCGAGCACCGTCACGACGAACTTTCCAGCGATGCACCCGTCGACGCAGAAGATCTCGCCCGGGATCGCCATCCGCATCCAATCGTACGTGGTTGTGAACTAATTTTGCCAAGTGCAATCACACACCTAGGAGCTCAACTGTACACCTTGTGTATTGATTGATAAACGATAGCCCCAAGCCGCCCAACACGTTGACGATGGCCAAGGGCTCGCCTCTTCCAACGCACCACCACCACCGCGAAGGCTCGATGCTGCCCTGGAAAGCCGGCGGTGATGACTCACTGCACTACACGAACAAAAAAGAGCGCGATCTCTACTGCGATGCGCTGCTCCAGTACATTCAGCAGCAGCGAGACGACTCGTCTCAGCACCAGATCCACAACAATGATAACGACGACGAAGATGAAGATGGCTCGTCTCAGAGCGTTCACCCAACTGCGACGTTGAAACCGCTGCCGCTCGGCTGGGAGGAGAAGACGGACACAAAGGGCCGCGTGTTCTTCATCGACCACATCAACCGCCTGACCACGTGGACGGATCCGCGCCAGGCAGCAGCAGCAGCAACGGGGTCGTCGTCCCCACCGCGAAGTCCAGGAGGACTCCTGGGGAGTCGGAGCAACGACCACTCGGCAGGTGGGGGCTCGAACCTCTCGCAACTGGGAGCGCACGTGCTTCTTGAGTAGTGATGAGAAAGCAATCTAGTTGATAGGTATTCATTCATAAATATAAGCAATTGCGGAATGTCCTAACGTTAGTTGATCTGAAATGAGTGAGCTCTTCGCTGTACCTTGAACTTCGTTGAATGCACGTCTCTTTTGCTACTAGAGGTGAAGAAGGTGGAATGGGATATTTGAGAAGGCTCTGCTTGCTTATAATGAAAAAAAACGAGAGAGTGGTTGCCTTTGAACTGGGGATTAACGCCAGCCTCAGTGCTTCTCTAGAGCGTGTAGGAACCCTTTGCTGTGCTCCACGGCGTTCTTCATCGTCACGCGGTCGTAGACGCGCAGCCACTCCGAGTGCTTGCTGTTCGTGTGCTCAGGTTGACTGTGACCACGCTTCGAAAACGCTTCGAGCGAGATCCGCGCCAGGTTCGAGAGGTGCTCAGCCTGCACGCGCGCCTTCTTGAGCTCCACTGCAGCGTCCTGCACTTCCTTCTGCGCTTCTTTCACGTCGTCGATCGTATGGCGACGACGCACCGCGAGGTCGGTGGGCAGACCGTGTAGGTGGTGGAACGAGCCGTGCACCAGCAGTGCCGGTAGAGTCTCGTGCTCGTGCACTTTGGCGAGGAAGAGCGAGATGTGGCCGCGCGGGTCTTTCTTCGCCTGCACGCGCGCGAGCAGGTACTTGCTGAGCACTTCGGGGCTATGGTCCTTCTGATGCGATACGTTGTGGCTGTGCACCTGCATCGTGTGATCCTCGAGGCCGAGGACTTTCAGGAGACTTCGGAGGTCTACCTGGATCAGTGCGAGTTTCTAGTACACATGACAAGTTTGTAGTCTTTAGCCTCAAGAGTCCAGCAGCAAGAGAATCAGGGGTAAAACGCGTTGGTACCTCGGTCGACTGTTGCTGAAACGCGGCGATCGTGACGCAGTTGGCGCCGACATCCTCATAAATACAGAGCTCCAGGGTCTCGTTGATGCGCCAGAAGAGCTTCGTGCCGTCGTAGAGCACGCGCCGCTGGTGCGCGACCTTTGACGAGCTGCTCGCTCCGAGTGACAGGCGGTCGTCGATCTTGTTGCCTCCTTCGAGCGCGGCTTTGTGCAGCGGAGAGAAGTTGACGTGGTCTAGCAGCTTCTGCGCTGAGCGCACCGAGATCTTGCACACCTCACTAGAAGAGCGAGACACGAGGTATAGCCACACACACACACACACACACACACACACAAGGTTAGCTCATAGAACTAACCAGTCGTCACTAGTACCAAATAGAAAGCAGGTACGCACCATGTGAACGTCGGTGAGTCTGGACGCTCAGGCGTGCTGTCGTGCAGCAGCCTGCTGTTGTTCATACTTTGTAGAAGAGCAAACGCGAAGGCTGCGACGGAAGCGAATGCTGACTGTCAGAGCTGATGAAGGCGCCACGCAAACCTGCTTTCTGCGTCCTTTTCCTGTCGGTCTGTGCGTCTGTGCGGCTCGGCCTCCAGTCTTGTCGAGCTCTGTCTATCTGCGATCCAAAGCAAGCAGACAACCCGGCAAGACTGGTGCATTCCGTGCTCAGAACGAAGCTATTCCTGCCCAACAACTGCACTTATCTGATCCTCCACTGAGCACAAGCGAAGGGGGGAAATGGATCGATTTGGTAGATACACACACACACACACAAGTATTAGTTCACACATTCTCTCACAAACTTACATTCATCGCTCGCTTGCCCTTGCCTCTCTTGTTCTCTCTTTCTCGATTTCCACTATTATTAGCGGTTGACTCGGGTTGAAGTCTCGCTCTCACACACTTCAGACTTCTCGGCAGCGCACTCCTCTTCAGCAGTCAGGGGCCTTTTACTTTCTCGCTGCCCCTTGCGCATAGCGCGCTGCAACATTCTGTCCACCGGATGCTGCGAGATACTGCTGTATTGAATAGGCCGCTAAGGCGGTTGCGGTCGGCGCCTGCGCTGAGCTGGCTGCAGCTACACTGACGTTCTTCGTTTGAACCACTCTGGAAGCGGTGGTACCTGGTGGAGGTTGCATTCGAGGAGCCTGCGCAGCGGAGGCTCACACGACCGCGCAATTTTTGTTGTGGCCGAGCCGAGTGGATCCGTGAATATGGAAATTGTTAACGGCTTGCTCCAAATTTTGTGCTGACACCCAATTTAAAGGTCAATTCGAGCATTCCAAGCCTCCAAGACGCTTGCCACTTGAAACCTCTCGAAAAAGAGAATATGTGAAGAGGTACTCAAAGTGTGATGTGCGAGGACAGGTCTATGCGCTCGTACGCGCAGCAATTCTCGGAAGAGCAGCACCTGCGCACCACTGCCGTGCTCAGCAGCAGGTGGCGCTTTTGCTCGAACGAAGAACATGGTGAAAATGGTGCTGAAGCAAGTGCAGCAAGCCAAAAACGAACGACGCTTACATTTGCAGAAAGGGAAGGAGAAGGATGCTTTGCTCTGAGATGTATGCCTGTGTGGTGTGCCTGCTGCTGCTGTCTCTCTCTAGCTGCTCTCGGGCCTGGGTCGTAAACGCGCCTGTGAGATCGTGAGTTCGCCGAGTGGCACTTCGTTGTCGATACCCTACGGACGAGATCAATCAATGGTCAGTCGGTACTCAGTCATCACTGCTGCTGCGAAATGCACACGTACCCGCGGTTCGAGATCGACGGCGTGTCTAGTTCTAAGATGATGGATGCTTCATGAGCGCAATAACAACATGTAGAGATGAGGTGGTGACAACACCTCTGTGTATCCATTCATTTCTGTGCTTCATCAGCTGTCGCCATGTGCATGTACCCATGTTGTATTCAATCGCTCTATGTACCTACTGGTGTCCGTCAAGAACGCCTCCCCGTCTTGTTTAGCTTGCGTTTAACTCGGCAAAAACCCTACTCTTCAACAGGCGGGACAACAGTAGCCGCCGCCTCCACATCAGCAGCAGCCACAGTAGTCTCTGGCGCAACAGTCTCCGCCTCGGGCAGGTCACGCTGCGCGCGCTCGGCGTCGCGCTTCTGCTTGGCGAGCTGCACGGCCTCGCTGACGCTCGCGTCAAAGAGCTTGAGCTCCTTCATGGCCGAGAGGAGTACGACCGCGTCCGCCTTGGTGGCCATCACGTTCACCGAGTTGCGTCCGCGCCACACGACAATGTTCATGATCTTTTCCCTATAGGTCAAACACACACACACATCCATCCATCCAACAAACCAGTTAGCCTACATGATCAAATCCATATCAAAGTAGGGCAACACGCAACCATGAAAATACGTACTCGACCAGCGAGCGCGGGTTCTCCATCGAGCACGAGATGCTGCCCACCGGCGCGTCCTCAAAGATCTTCTGGGTCACTGGCTCGAACTCGTCGTAGTCCATGAGGTCGCCCAGGCGCTCGAGCATCATCTGGAACTCGCGCTTAGACACCGTGATCTTGCGCTTGCTGATGAACGGCAGCACGTGCGGCAGGCCCGCCTGGCACAGACGGTACACGGTGCTCCCGCTCGACTCGGTGCGCTCAAAGAGCTTCAGGCCCGTGTACACGACCTTGAACTTCTTCGCCTTCATCTCCTCAATCAGCTCACTCGTGATGCTCTTGGTCACAAACGTCACCGACTTGGACTCGTCCGAGCGTGTGAACAGCTGCGCGCCGGAGAACGGCGCGACGATACCAAAGTGCTCCTGGATGCTCAGCCACTGCTCGTTGTCGAGCGCGACGTACTCCTCGCCCTTCTGCTTGAGCTGGCGGCGCTCCTGGCGGTTCAGGCGTGGCCCCCGAGGGTCAGCGCTGGTAGCTGGGACGGCAGCAGCGGCGTCGGCGGCTTCATTCTTTGGCTCAACAGCATCAGCAGTCGTAGCCACGGCTTCTTCTTCCTCAGCCTTCACTTCAGTGGTCTCTTCCTCTTCAGTCTTGACTTCAGTGATGTCTTCATCAGTCTTGATTCCTTCTTCCTTTGGCTCCGTTGGTGCGCGGTGCTTCTTGCCAGCGCGCTTCTCAGGCTCCTCCTCCTGGGGCGTTGGCGCGGTCTTCTTGAACAAACAGATGAAGAAGCCGCCAGTGTTCTCGTCGTGTGGCACGCAGCGCATGCATCGGTCCAGGTTGAACGCCGCGGCTTCCTCGGCCGTCGGTGGGGACATCGTGGGCGTGATCTTGTTCTTGCCGCGCTGCTTCTCGTTCTCTGCAACGTAGTGCTCGTAGGAGTTGTACTCGATGTGACCCGAGCCCATGACTTTCCACGACGAGATACCTGGACGTCTCTTCAGGAGCGGCAAGCGGTCCGCGACGTCGACCAGCTCGAGCGCGCCGTTCGACCAGCGCAGCAGCTCGGCGACGATCGCTTCGTTCTCCAGCGGGTTGAATGTGCACGTCGAGTAGCACATGTAGCCGCCGATCTTGAGCAGCGACGCGCCACGCTTCGAGATCTCCACCTGCAGCGGGTGCAGCGCAATGCCGTTCTTCGCGTCCCACTGCTTCCAGATGATCGGGTTCTTGCGGAGCGTGCCGTCGCCACTGCATGGCGCGTCGCAGAGGATGCGGTCGAAGAAACCCTCGGACTTCAATTCTGGCGCACCGACGTACGGGATGTGCTGCGCTTCATGGCAGGTCACAAGGAGCGCCGGCGAGCCGATGCGCTTCGACTGGTGCACGAGCATGTACGCGCGCTTGAGGTCGATGTCATTCGCCATCACCATGCCCGTCGGGGTCTCACCCGTGATGTGCTCCTGGGCGTGGAGCGATTCGAGCAGCTGCGACGTCTTGGAGCCTGGCGCGGCGCACATGTCGAGCACCTTGTGATGCGGTTCAACGCCGAGGATGAGTGGCGGGATCATGCTCACGGCCTCCTGGCGCGTGGTGGAGCCGCTGTTCGTGAGCTCCACGAGCCACTTTTGGAACTCGGCGAGGATCGGCAGCTTGCGCACTTTGCGGCGCTCGACCGACCACTGGAAGCCCTTCTGGTCCGGGTACCACGGCATGTTGGCGATCGGCGCGATCTGCTCGTCGTCCAGCACGAGGCCGTCAAACTTGAAGTCGTTCGCAATGCGCTCGCGGATGCTACGCATAAGTACAAGCGAAGCAGCACACCATGAATGTTAGCAAGCGTGGTGTGAGGTTGAGCACGAGCTAAGCACGCGTACGTACTTTTCAGCAAACGGGCACGAGTTGTTGATGCGGAACGTCGTCGGCAGCGGCGTCGCGAGGAACTTCATGAACGTGTCCCATTCCGCCTCTGGCACTACACCTTGCGCCTGCAAGCATACACATTCAGATAATGAGCTTGCGCACTAAGCCACGCGCGCGATACACAGACCACATGCGACCTTCTTACCTGGTAGTACTTGATGAAGTTGTCGTTCGTGTAGACCCATTCGGAGAAGCCGTCCTCCCGCTTGTCCACCCAACCGCTGGTGGCCGCGTCCGCGATGTCGTCTCTCGCCTGGCGCGACTTCTTGTTGAAGTTGCCGCTCTTGTTGCGGAAGTCCTTGCGTCCGCGCTTGCCCATGGTCGCTCGCTGTGCTGCTCTTCTTGCTCTTGTTGATGGCGTTTGTGACCCAAATGCCAGCTCTTGCTTTCACTGGTCAAGAGGCTGTGGAGTGTAAAATACCAAAACACAGTGTATTTGTTTTTTCCGTTGTGGCATTTTATGAATCCTATTTGACTGACTCCACCCTTTCATACCTTGTTTTATGAAAAGAGTGAAAATTACACCTTGTTTTGATAATTCAACAGTTCACATGTTGAAAGTGGCGCAAGAATCAATTGAACAGTGGCGAGATAAATGCACATACAACTCGCTGTTGCTGGAGCAACTCGATGAAGTGACAAGTAAAATTACGGGATTACTATTAATATAATTAGAATAGAAGTGGGTTATTCTGTATGGATACGGTGGAATGTCGTCTGTGTGTGTGTATGTGGGCGATCCAAGATCTGTGTGTGTGTGTGTGTCTTGTGGGGTTTGCTCACTATGCGAGCACGGCGGCGCAGACCGACACGTCGTCTCGCTTGCCCTGGCGCTTGTGTGCGAACGCGAGCAGATTCGACGCGCTATAGAACGCCAGCTGCCGCACGCGGTTCTCCTTGGCGAACATGGGTCGCGTGATCTCGAACGCCGGGATGTTCTGGCACTTTTGGCTGAACGCCTCGTACTCCTCCGGGTTCACGTTGTTGTTCGTCTTGAGCTCCGCCATCGCTTCGCGACAGAAGCCTGCTGCCGACACTGCGAACGGGATGTAGTCTTCGCAGTCTGTGAATGTGTTCTTCGCCATCTGCACCGTCTTCTTGGCGATCTCTTCCGCGTTCTCTGGGCTCGGCTCGACGCACGCAACCACCTGGTCGACGTACAGGTTGTCGTGCACGCCGTCCGAGAAGACCATGCACACGTCTCCCGCTTCGTACTTGCAGGTCTGGATGTGCACCTCGCCTGTGTAGTTGATGGTCTTGTTGTTGGACACGACGGCCGGCACGTTGAAGTCGTAGATAATCGAGTCGCTCTCAAACACTATCTTGCTGTTGCGCATGAGCACGCATTTGCAGTCGCCGATCGTGTACACGAACATTTGGTGCGACGTTTCGTCAAAGTACACGACCGTGAGCGTCGAGTCGAGTCGTCCTTTGCGCTTCGTTGCTCGTCGCGCGATCTTGGTCGCGCTCTGGATCGCCGCCGTCAGGTCTGCGGGCTTCATCGGCTCTTCGCGCGCGCGCTTGCGCAGCTTGTTGAGCGAGCAGAGCGTCTCGGACACCAGCAAGCGGGCGAGCACGCCCGACGCCTTCATCGTGCCAGAGACGCCGTCCGCGATCACCATGTACCCTGGTCCATAGCCGACCGCATCGTCGCCGTGATAGCTGTGCGCCGCCGTGCCCACGGACGCGAAGCAGGAGCCCGCCGCCGACTGGTTGCCGCTGTCGCCGTCGACTGGGGGCTTGCAGGTGCGCATCCTGGAGAGAATGTACTGGAGTGTCATGTCACGAAGGGTGGCGCTTGCTTGCTTGCTTGTGCTGCTGGGATGGGAAAGATCGATGGATGGAGGAAGGTGCAAGGGAGATACAGACCACCGACAGCCCTGTTGGTAATTGGGAATATGGACGGAGCGGGCGGGCTGCAGAGAATCCAGGCGCGTGCGCGAGTGAGTGAGTGAATGCGCAGCGATCGATGGAAAGCGGCGGCGGAAATGTTGCTGGTTTCCTTTTTGGCTTATGGGGCGTCGGCGGCGTTTCCCAGAGTGGTGGCGTGTGACTGCCTGCCTGACTGGGGTTTCGTATTCGAACGCCTGGGGAAAAGCAGGTGGTGGGATTGGATTGGGATTGCGAGACAGTCAAAAGCCAGAGGAAACCACCAGTGCAGCCAGCGAGATGCGAACTGGAGTGGGCTGCTGCCACCGACTCGAACGATCGAAGAATCGGGTCTGAAACGCACGCGCGGGATGCGCCAGCCCTGATTTCGGTTTGAGGGTTGTGTTTATGTACCTTTATATATAAATACTGCAAATATTAATTCTTTGAGCTACATTTTGTCTGAATTTGTTTAACTCTTTATTTTCGCTACGCATGATCAAGGAAAAGATGACCTGGCGCATCCTGGTTTCTGCGCGCGTGATTGCCAGTTCGACGAAGCTGACTGGACGGTGGAGCTGGTGGCGGAAAGTGGACCAGCAACCATTACTCACGCTCTCTATCCGCCAATCACGCGGTTGTTTATAAATATCACGCTCTCTGATTGGACAGTTCGTCCGTTTATTTTTAAAAGTGGGACGTGGGGTTAGCCTGGCGGATGGTGGTTACAGCGCGGTAACAAAAGCCATTGATAACAGTATCAAAAATGCTGGTGAGAGCATTGGAGTTGCGTAAAAGAGAGCCGTGTGTTCGCTGGGAAGGGCAAAGCGGAATCCGCCCACGCACCCGGACCTTGCTCAGCACTAGCACAGCAACAACGCACACAGACCTGTTCAACGGCTGCAGTATGGCGTCTTACGAGGCGTTGGCGCTCCAGACCGTTGTTGGCGTACTGGATGATGGCGCCAAATGGGCTGACCGACTCACGACGATTCAGCGCCGTGTGAATCGACGCGCTTGGCGGATTGGCCAGACCAGACTGACGGTTTTCCTTTTTTTCTTTCGATATTTTGGTTGTTATCTTTCTTTTCGATTTATTGGGGTGCTGAAGAAAACTTCAGTTTTCTTGGACTCCCATACAAAAAATAAAGCTGCACACGTCACAGATGGGAAGACTCGCTGAACTGTTCTACATGTTACGCATTTGACAGCGATCCGTGCGAATACTTGGCGTGCGGATGCACCAAATCACCTTGTAAACCTGGCGGCTTCAATTGAACTGGATGCATTGGACCGCAATGTACACGAACACAGTCTGTCGAGAGACAATAATATCCCCTTTCTTCCTAATCACCAAAGTAGCACACGCAATCATTCTGATACTGTTTGGGTCGCTGCATTGGACACTCCATTGTACTGAACCAAGACAATCCCACATCCCAGAATGGATAGACCATCATTTTCATGAATTCGACCAACACTCGTTGTCATTTTGGTTACTACCATACACCAAGTTGAAGTTGCGACGCCCAGTGATGGTCGTTTGCTTTCTTGCATTTCTTTATCGTAGTGCGACTCTCGCGTGGACGTCATGGAAACACGTCAAAAGGGAACACAACAAAATGGCAGACTACCTCGCAAACGTGGCGATGGATTTGCGCGGAACACGAACTTTGCTAGCAACAACCACAGGGACAGACAGCGATCGATTCCAGTAAGTACGGAGCCACCTGGAAAACGACATCCAGGGCACCACATCACGAATGAGGCACACTTCACTCATCACAGTACTCAGACAGTTCCAGGGTTCTTAAGCTTAACTGTTAAATAGAATACCTTTCTCTCTCTATCGTAGTGCGACTGTATCCGATAGCATGTAGCGAACCAACAGTACGATACTGAATCCGCAATCTAGACATCCGAAAAAAAACCAAGAACACGAACCCTCACTAAACAAACAACGAGTAGTTTCTACTTATAAACAGAAAGCGCACGGACAAAATGAAATCACAAGGGAGGGCCACTCACCGACACCACCATCACTCCCGCCTACATGACCCTGCATGAGCTACCACGGAGCGCTTCTCCTTCGTCACTCTCTGCGGCTTCCTCGCTGGGGCGAGTCTTGCCACAAGGCGAATCTTCTTCCATCTGTCATACATACACACCATCCAGCCACCATTGACAGACCTGTCAGTGACCGCAACCAGTACTGTACCACCACGCCAACGCTACCCTTGAGCTCCAGACCCACCGCTTCCTTCGTGAACAGGAGCTCCCAGGAAACAGCAAAGCTCTCATCGTCATCTTTGTCCGCATGCACCATACGGTACTGTCCACGGGGAAGCAGCTCTTTTCACTCTGCCCTGGACAAACCTTGTGGCACTACCGTTCTCTTCAACTGCGCAATAAGGCGCACCGCCTTCGAGCTCGTGCGCCGCATCCGAATCTTCAGCTTCAGAATCCACGCTAGGAGCCCTGGCGTGTTCTAAAAGAAGGAGAAGAGAGGAGCGGTCTCGCCACGCGATGCGTGACCCTTTCTTCGTGAACGGCAGTGGTGATCGTCGTCCGAACTCGGCGGATAACCGTGAGCAGCGAGTCCCCTGGTGAGCAACCAACGAATGCTGGTGCTACTCTTGACGCACTCTCGCGAAAAGGGAGCGCGTTGCGAGAGCTCCCGTCACCTATCAGCCCAATTCGCACGGCCGACGGCCGCAGAACCTTCAGGCACACACACAGTGTGGGTTAAGCACGATAACATGCAATCAACAGCCAGTAAACGCAACATATGCATCGAGCTCACTCATACCTCGCAAACGGAACCGTTGAGTTGTCTCCATAGTTTCGAATACTCGCGCGCCACAGTCTCCCACACTGGAGATGGAAGTAGATTTTTCTTGTCCTCCCACAAGCGACTCTGGACTTCCGCGAGCTCCAGCATCGTCCGCGTCGCGTGATCAATCGGGTCCGCGCCTTCGCGGATTCGCACCTCGAGTGCACGTCGCTTGCTTGGCATCGCGTCACCGAGATACTCGATATGAACGTTTAGCGCCTGTTGCTGCTGCTCCAGGTCTGCTTTCGCCATCGCCTGTTGCTTGCAGAGAAACTCAAAGCGGACGTGCAGTGCACTCGTGAGGATTGCCACGCATCGAGTCAGAGTGTGGGCAGCTCGCTCGCTGAAGGCGCGATACGAAGCCTCAAAGTAGCGCATTGTAGCCTAGGGCCATGCATAACAACAGCATTAGTACATGAGACGTGGTGAACGGCAGTTCGTTGATCGCCACCGCTCGGAATACGCACCGCAAGCGACCGCTCTCGCTACTCCTTCACGTAAGCCATGAGCGTAAGCAAACCCTGGCTACTGGCCAGCTCGGCCTTGGCTTTCGCGTGCTTCTGCTCGCACTGCTTTAGCTCCAGCTCGTTCTCTGCGCGGCAGTAGCGCTGTGTCGAGAGCTTGAGGTCGCTCGAGTGCATCACGAACTCGTGCGCGAGCCAATCCGCACTACTCTCGCTCTCACCTTCTTCGATCAGCTGCTCTTGACGCTCCAAGACGAGCTTGTGGAGCTGCAGCGTGTGACTTTCGTACTCCTGTTGAGCGTGGTCAAGTACACTTTCGCAGCCAAGCAGTTGAGCGCTGCAGCCATCGATGGTCTCTGCAAGACGGCACAGCAATCCCTGCAGATTCTGGTGTACCTGGGTCTCGTGCTCTTTGTTCGCCTTTCGTTCGCGTTCATGCTGCTCCATGCGTCCCATGAGCGATGTGCACGCACTTGTGATACGAGCTACTCGACCCATGGCAGCTTGCGATCTTGCACCAGCGCTCGTAGAGCTTGTCTGCACTTGGCCGGAGACATCGCTGGGGTCCGGAGCTGTTGGCGCATCTTGGATACCAGCAAAGGGCTTTTCCACCACAGCAGCGCAAAGAGAATGCAGACAGACCCACATGAGTTAGTCAGCTACTACTGTAGAGCTTCATCGAACTTACGTAGAACCAGAAGAGCACTACACAACGTACCAGTTCGTTCGATCTCGGAAGGAGCGACAGGATCTCGATGAGCAAGCTGGCGCTGCTCCGCTTGCAGAGAAAAGAAATCTAGGGCCTTACCGTCGTGTATCTGCTGTCGGAGGCTCTCGGCGGTAGCGCCGCATGCCCGAACCAAAAGCTCCAAGGTCTCTTGTGCGGTCCCCACCCCGGGCAGCTCACAGATCTGAGCGCCATTCCAGCGATGGCGATCGCCGCTGTTGCTTGTCGTAGCACGACGACTCCTGAGTCGCGCTTGGATCGCTTCGACCAGCAGCTGTCTGGCGTTCGACGCTAGTTCTGGCGGATCAATGACGACGACTTCGTCATCTTCATCGGCAGCAAGGGCGCCATCTGGAAGCGGGTCATCGCGCTTCTCATAGCGGCGCTTCTTGTTGAGCTGGCTCGCCGAAGACCGCGGAGATCGGATGCGCTTGCCGCAGGCGCAGAGCCGCGCGGGTTTGCTTCGAAGCTTCTTGTCTTCTTCTTCTCCTTTCTCCATCGCTCAGTACGAAATTACTACTGGATTGCACGAATCGAAAACCCACCAACCAACCACGCCCGAGAGAGCTAAGGAATGAGATAAGTGCCGAAGGCGGTGATGTCCTCCTTCCTACACGAGTGGTAGTTAAGTACTAACAACACCACTGCAAACGAACCAGCGAGTTAAACCCCCACAGAACTTTTAACTATCGTACGCGCCAACCTGTCTGTCGGCTTTGGTGGGGAGCTCCAGTAGCCAGGAGTAGCAGGGCAACCAAGCTAGGCATACACACACACACACACACACACACACACACACACACACACACACATACACTCACTCAAGTCTCTGGACTCATTGGTCAATGCCGACCACTCACAATAGAGTTGTGACCCCGCAAGCCTCTGTTGAGCTACAGTAGTTTGGTCACATGCGGTTCCGCTCGCGCCACTGCCTCTCGTACGCGAGCGGGTAGTAGAATCGCCTGTTGTATTCGCCCTCGGCGCACTGGACACGAGCCTCTCGACGTTGTTATCAATCTTGGCGGTCTCACCATCCGAAGACTGGCGATCTTCGAGCTTCAAACGCGAGCGAGTCACGAGTCAAACAGCGGACGGCCTCACGCTGACTGGAAAAACGCGCTGTCGCTGGCTGCTTGCGTGTCCTTCTCCGACGCGTTCATCCACGACGCCGGCAGCGCTGCGATGCCCTGCCCATGAACGCGATGGACAGCATCGCCGACCAAAAATCCCATCCCCACTACCTCGGAGAGGTGCGACAACGGATTCCCGGACAGAAGCAAGTACGCGTAATGGTGGTCAGCGAACACACCATCTGGGAGCAAGGTGATGCCGTTTGACGCCGTCGAGAGACACAGGATGACGGTGGTGGCGCCGTTGCTCTGGTACATTGCTGGCGGGAGCTCGGTGATCCCGGGACTCAGCGCGAGGTAGGAAAAAGGCAACACTCGGCTACTTGAGGAGGTCTATCGAAAGCTTGGCCACGTCCGTGACTCGCAGAACTCGATGTCGGCCAGCGAGAGCGACAACTCGGGAGACAGGAGCATCGTCAAGTACACGATTCGCTTCTTCACCTGGAGGCGTAGGTCGAGCGCCTCCGAGGCTCCCTCAACCGGGAAAATCACTCGCGAGACTCGTGAACTTTCTTGTTCGCGTCTCGTGCTCCGCTCGTTCGAGCCTGAAGCTCGCACGGACGGAGAAAGAAGCTGATCGCAGGCGCCAGCTTGGAGCAAAAATCGATCCACGACGTGACGAAGATCCGGCGAGTCTCGGCAACGGCGTTGATGCTCTGACTAAATATTTATTTCTTAGCGAATCGTATTGGTGCCAGCGTTTCGGAATTCAACAAGTTCCGAACAGTTGAGCTGGTTCGGGTTTCGATTACCTTCATGCTACAGCAAAAGTGGTCGCACTCGGTCGTCAAATGAAGACTCGCTCGTTGCACAACGAGAGTCCCTAGCCCTCCGAGAGAAACGAGAGAGGCTCTTTGATAGACCTCGTCGACAGACAAGAAGGAAGGGTCAAGCGACCAGCACCATCCCGATCTCCTCTTTGCCGGGTTTCAAGGATCCAAGGACCCCCTTCCTCCGTCCCTCAGACGGAGACAAAAAAGAAACCACCCCCCAAAAGTGCGATCACACAAACATGATCGTCGGATTCATGCACGAGCTGACACCAATTTTTGGAAATACCATTGTCGGCATTTGAAGTTGGGGTTTGTTGTTGGCGTGAGAACCAGCAGCGACACGCGTCCGGAGGGCTCCAGCTCGGTTTCATCAACTGCCTATCGCGTTCTCGCGTCGCTACTGCCTCTGGGGGGCTAACCACGACCACTTTGTCTTAGCAAACGTTACGCCGGGTAGCCATCGTCTCCACTCCTCGAATCACTTGCAAACCTCTGATACAAGACAGCTTATGGACCCTATGGTGTAGCTTCCAGTGCGTTTATATATATATATATATATATATATATATATAGAGAGAGAGAGAGAGAGAGAGAGGCTTCGTGTATTATATATGTTATATGTATAGAGAGGCTTCGCGTGTGCATGGGAGTGGGGACTGAAAGGTCCTGAAACTGCTGCGAAGGAGCCGAGAATACCTATGAACCGCGCAAAGCAAACCTCCTCTCGGGAAGTGTTGTTACACATTTTGACCTGGAAAATAACTCACCTCTTTCTTGTGACCTGGCGCCGCGGTTAAATGGCGCCATCCATCGCCATTGTCCATTTTCTGACTGCACCGTCAGTGGTGTTGCGCCATTTTGTTTTGTTTTGCAAGGATGCAGTCTTCCACCCAGGATGGACCTCCTCCGACGCAGTGGGTAGTGTCACAGGCGCTGGGCGGGTGGCGTTGCAGTCGCGCGGTCGCGGGCGTCTTCGCGGTGCTCCTGCATGCGGTCGCGGGCGTCTTCTACTGGGAGTGGTGAAACTCCATCTCTCCATCCAGAGTGACCCGGTCGTGTCGTCGGTGCTGGGTGTTTTCGGAGGCCACCTGCTCAGCTACTTCGACTTCGTCGTCGCTGCTAGCGTGACTTTGGCGGTTGGCCATGCGCTCGCGGTCTGCTTTGTCTGCTGGCAAGCGCTGCCGAGGCGCGCTACTAAAAGTACTGCTCAAATTGGTCCTATCACGCACGACGGGGGTTTGCGGCAGGCGGTGGGGTCAAGCCTTGCTCAGTCCTCGCGAGTGAAGAGGCTGCGAGACAAACTCGCGCAATGGGATCACAAGCTGGAGGGCCATTGCGGTGTCGACTCGTACGAGCTCCTGGTCTTCATCGAGATCGGGTTGCAGACCTTCCAAGCCTACAAGCTCAGTCATCTGGTCGCCACACCCTGGATCAA